>CP135570.1:330078-419075 GCA_032401905.1 Swietenia macrophylla | reverse complement strand
AACTATAGTCATCGTAAATAAAAATATTATATATTAAATATCATAAATTGATGTTATCAAATATTTTTTAAATTTTATTTTTAAAATATAGTAAAAATATTACAATTTCAAATGAAATAGCTGTTAAAATTTAATATTATAGTAATAATTTAGTCATTTTAATAGACGTTAAATACTTATTTAATATAAATAAATAAATTATATTTTTATGAAAACATGAATAATTAGAGGCTTTGATGCTATTAATTTATAGTTATTTCTAATTAATACAATTAAAAATAATATTTTATTCTTTAAATTGACATTTTTGTTTAAATAATAACATAGTTTGTCAAAATCAAATAAGACGTTAATAATTTGATTATTTAATAGAATTCATAAACCAATTTATTATCGAATGTAAGGAATCACATCTTTACATACAAAAAACATGATTATGTATAAACTCAATTGTTATTAATTTTTTTTAATATATATTATTAGTTTTGCTTTAAGGATGGGTGTTCTAAATATAAAATTGTGAAAATAAATAAATTATTTAAACCTTTTAATGAATTATATGGAGCGAGGTGATCAAAAAGACATTGGGGGTTTCGTTATGCTAACCATTTTTGCATGACTAATAATAAAATATCATTTGCACTTTAGATATCCATATTCACAATTTTTTTTTTTGTAAAAAATAAATCAATAATATTATTTGTATATTTTTTTATTTAAAATACATCATATACACTAGAACTCTCTTAATTTTATACAAAATTTTTATTAATTTTTTATTATCAAAATAAATTTAATATATACAATCAATACATCAAAATTAACATACATATGAATTACGATCTCAACTATTTAATTAAAATTAATCTGCTAATATATAAATAATATAAGAAAGAAATTGTATAAAAATTAGAAACTTTTAATCATGGACATGCATATACATATACATACACACATGTATATATGTATTCAACTTCTAAACATATTAATAAAGATAAAATTATGGCAAGTCCTTATTTTTTACTAAAATCCTTAGAATTATCACTTAAAATTATAATTTATATGTACATTAATTATCAGATATTAATTACTTGTATTATATTCAATCTTACTATTGAATATGTACTTGATTCTTGAGCAAAAATTGTGATACCAGGTATCTTATTTATTTTAGTGATAATTTATAACTAATAAATTATATTAAAAATATGAATAAACAATTTTCACAATGAAAAAAATTTTAAAGAACATTTTTAAAGTATAATCAATAATTATAATTTTTCTATTTTTGTAATCCAAAGTTTATGAGTGAGACTTTGATTGAGTTTGAGGATGAAAAAAAGAATCATTGACGTCAATGGTTGTGAATTAATTTAATTTTTTAAAATAAAAAATTAATTAATTCTATAAAAAAATTACAATAAATAATGTTTAAATATATTATAAATGCTAAGTTTATACTGTTAAAAAACAAAATATTATATGTGTGTGTGTGTGTGTGTAAGTACATAGATGTATATGTATGTACGTACCTACATACATATGTATGGGGCAATATGCTAGGTTTTTAAAATTAGAGGGATGAAAGTGTAAACGGATTTATTTTGTAAGTGAATTTTATGAATTTACCTTGCTGTAGCTGCGCCCCTTGAAGCACACATTAAACCAAGTAATATGGCATCCTCGTTTTAAAGTAAAAAAAAAAAAAAACTAATTAAAGTTGATTAACTTATTTTGACATCCAATTGAAATATAGGTAAGCTTTTCCATCATAAATATTTTTAATAATTTATCTAATTTTTATAAACTTAAATTTATAGTTCCTTATTTTTTTTTTAAATTTTCATATTTTTTATTGATTATAATTCTTATTAATTATAATTTGACAAATTAAAATATTTTAATTTAATTATCTATTACTTGCATTTTTTTTTCCACATGACAGCTAATTTCATCGCATTTATATATATGTGTATATATATTTATATATATATATATATGATGAAAGCAACTGAATATTGTATTGGCCACGCAAATTGCTTTGACGAATGAAAATGACATGGTATTCATTCGGCAACTTCCTCGGGTTTTGCTTAACAAAATTTTGACGTACGTTTTTCACGGTTTTTATTTGAATTGGAATCGCATACGTGACTGCGAAGCTTGCTTTTGACTCGCATCCAATCCCCATTTTTTCAGCATTAATTACTTCTAAATTGATCCTAACTTTAGTCATTAGTTTCCATATTATTATTATTATTATTATTATTATTGTTAAGACACGAATGTCTATATTCTTTGCCTAAATTTTTACATAATTTTTTAATTATTAAATATATATTTTTAATAATTAAGATTACAATATATATATACATAATATTAATTAATTAAAAACATAATTAATGTATTTTAATTAATTTTAATAATTAGTGTAAGAATAAGATCCTATGCTCCAAATTCTATTAGCATTTTTCCAATTAATTTTAAGATTGGATTGAATTTGAATATTTTAACGAAAAATTTAGAAATTAATGATATCAGTGTATCATAAAATAACAAGTGTTGACTAGTGTGATCAACGAACAAATATTATAATTAATAAATTTAAAAATAATAATAACAACAAAATAATTACAATATTAGATAAATTTTTTTAAAAAATATAAATATAAAATTAAAATAAATTAAATTAAAAAATATATATATTTTTATTTTTTTTAATCGAATGAGTTTGACTACAATATATTAGAGTAAGATATATTTAATTTTATAAACTCTTATATAAATTGTTTTAAATTTTTACGTTTTAATTTTAAATTTTATATATCTCGTGTTTAATGTGTATATTTTATATTTTAAATTTTTATATTATTTATTTTAAGTTATTTTATTTTTAAAATTTTTTATTTAATTAAATACCCATGTTGTCAGCACGGAAGGATTGTTAGGTACATGTACTTTACAATATTTTAATTAAGTAAATGGCAACAAAAATGTGAAACTATGTGAATGGAGGCCAGAAAAAGCAAAACAAAAACAATATTTTTCTTTTTATTGCACGTGAAGCATTTATTTTTATAGCGATAGAAAGGACAAATCCAAATAGGCTTCTATTTTTTTATTTATATATTTCGTTAATTTATTTATTGTTTATTTTAATGCAGCCACAAGTTTCTGTTGCATTCAAAGCTGTGTGCTAAATGGCAGTATTCTTTGTTCTTCAATGCAATTTTTCTTATTTATGTATTTGTAAAGATGCCAAAGCTTTGCCTTTGGATTTGAACCTTTTGTGGATGGTTGTTTGGGAAAAGCAAGAGATTTGTCCCCATTTTGGAAAGGAATTAGATATCATGTTAATTAGGATTACTATATAATTAATTGAGTGATTAAGGGTTGGATTTGGTATAACTTCCATAGGTAAAGATTTTAACTAAAAAATAGTTACTATTATAAAAGTTATGTAATTATTTTAATACAAAAGGTAGGACCACGACATGACCAACCGAACTACTGTTCATACAATAATTGATAACTTTTTATTAATGAATTATTAACAATTAATGGGTTGTTTGTCTCCCCCCCCCCCCAATTAAATTGGATTTTTATTTTTAATTAGTTTCGCTAGAGAACAAAAACCTAGTACGGAAAAAAGTTCACGAAGCACTTATGCAAATAGTACTTAAATTAAAAGCAGCAGCACATCATGACAGTTAAGTCATTTTACTTTATTCTTTTATATGATTATTAAGTTTAAACAAATCATTAAAAAGTTGCAATTTTTCTCCCATCTGTTGTTATTATCTTATTGTTTTAATAAAATAAATTATTTTATTCTTTATTTACTTTTATATATAGTAATTATTATTTTATTTAATTTTTTTTAAATTTATAATTATTTTAATTTATAATAAATTTTATAAAAAGTCAAATTTATATTTCTTCTAATTTATAATAATTTTAATTTATGTTAAATTTTATAAAAAAAATACATTTACCTCTCTTCTAATCATAAATTAACTACAGAAATTTTTTAATTTTATATAATTTCTTACATAATTTTTTAACCGTTAATATTTAAAATTAAATTTAATTTATATAATTAATATATCATAATTAATGTATATGTTAAACTTAAATTCAATCATTAAAATTGTATTCATTTAATGGTAAAAAAATTAATATAAAATTAAAAAATTTTCGATTCTTTTGGTATACATGTGTGTATATATATATATTATTTGATGGTAAAAAAAATGACCAAAAATGCATTATATATCATACTTTAGAAAATTAATTATGGTAAATTATTTTTATCATCATCCTACTGGTCACGAAGAAACAATTTATGTGGGTCTAATTGAATATATAGATTACCAATAAATGAATACCAAAATAGTTTGATATTATCCCCCTTGATAATAACGTGATGTCCTTTTCTATCATTGAATTTTGGATCCCGTGAAAAATGGTAAATTATTTATGTATAGCTTTTTGTCTTGTAATGGATAAATCAATGGGCCAAGATTTGTGATCTTTACCACATCTATATTATAAAAATTAACTCTTTTTTTTTCCTTTTAAATAAATTAGAGACCCAAAGTAAGAAAATATAGCACGAAAATGGAAGATACGAAGGATTTGACTTTTAGTTTATTTTTTATAAAAAAAAAAATTATAATCTATAATTTATAAAAATAAAAATAAAATTACATTTTAAAACGTTACATAATTCATATTCAAAGAAATAGAGTTTAAACAATGCAATATTCATACGCTAAAATTTAATTAAATTCAACTTCAACATAGAAATTAAAAAGTGGTTGGACGTGTGTGTTTTCGCACGATTTTTTTTTTTTATCTTTCAAAACATGTGTTTGAGAAATAAATTGAGGTCTCCTTTTTTACTTTTTGAAAAATGAATAATTTTATTATTTGTCTTCTCACAAACTCAATTTAAAAACATACAACTACACCTATTTCAAGAATCTCATTGGCATTTAGCAAAGCATTTATTAAAATAAATTATCCCTACTGCCATAAACTCTCAATTATTTTTTTTATGTAAACTGAAAAAAATACTTGCCCATAAAATATCTCAAACATACATATAAGGAAATGAAAGATTTTGTATTTATTGAATGAGTATTTGCCAATCACTGTCTATTGTCTAGTATAGGTTGGCCATCTTTATTGTTGACAAGGAAATTTTATCGAACAACCCTAATCAATTATTGGAGTTCCTTTGTCAATGAATATGGGTTTATGTTTTTACCTATATGTTATATTCATTTATTCATTTTAGGGTAAAATATTTGACGAGTTCTTAGAATTTAATCCACTACGTTGATTAGTTGTAGTGATAGTGGAAATAAGCAAAAGTCCCTCAATTTATTAATATTTACCAACTTTTTTCTATAAAATTACATAAATCATTTGGTAGACCATGTTAATTCATGTCCCTTTTTGTCACTAAGCTATATAAATATAATGGATTGTCTTTATTTTATTTAAACAAATATTTGTAATTAAAAAATTATGGTATTTTTGAAAGACTGAGATTTTCTATTAATTTTTTATATTTTTGACTAATTTTTACTTATTAAAAATTTAAAAAATAAAAAAATTTAGTTAAAATAAAATATAAATTTTTCGTTATGTTTTATACTTTATGTATTATTAAATTCTTAAAATTTAATAATACAAAAAATTAGAAAAAAAATTCTTATTTATTTTTTAGACTGTTAAAATTAATCAATAAAATAAGTTAAAATTTAGACAATAAATAGTTATTTTATCTTTTATTTTAATAATAGAGATTCGTCGTAACTTTGTTTAGATTATAACTATTGTAGCACAATTTGAATATCTTAGATAAGATTTATTAAAGCACAACTCAGAATATCTTATATTAGAATTATTAAAAAATAATTTGAATCTCTGAATCTAAAATAAATTGAATTTTTCCCTTGTTATTACAAGAGAAATTTTACTTCTACATCGCCACTTAGAATAAAATGTTTATCATATGATGGGCGATGGATGGTGAAGTTTTATTCATTTATTCATAATTTATAATAAGTTTTATAAATAATGGTGATATGAACATAAAAATACACATGGAATGTCAAGTTGCCAAATTTATTCATAATTTTTTATGCATTTATTTACAAAATTAATTTATAATAAGTATTTCAAATTCATTTATTTAAATAAAATAAAATTTATAAAATTATAACTTACAAATCTCACTTAAATTCAAATGCCATAAAATAACGAAACGGCGATTGTTTTTTTTTTAAATAGAGTATAAATATCTAAACCATAGCATATGATTATAAGATTATATTAAAATAAGTCTGGTCAAATTCAAGTAAAGTCGGATTAAATTATTGACTACTTGCATTGGCATATATTACATTATAAGTAAAATTTTCCAAATTCAAATAGGATCCCATTACATCATGTCCCACTAAATTTAAGGAAAATCTAATTAGATCCTTGACTATGAAAATCATCTCTCAAAAATAAAAAGAACCTCATTAAGAAATTTATACGTGAAACAAAGTAAGAAAAGAACAATTGATATTGCATTCTGACTAGACTGAAAATATAAGGGAAAAATACAATAGCGACAAGTTGATGGAAAATATGGCCACTTAAGGACCACTCATACAAGCAGCCAATGGTGCAAGGATTTTGTGTTTGAAAACAAGACTTTTATTCGATACTTGTACAACGAGCACAATTTCAACTTTGAAAATTTCCAAAGAGTATTCAAGTTTGGAAAGAGCCGTTTACTACCATGCATCGATAATTTCGTTGATATTTTTAAAATTGAATAAATTTAAATAGAATTAAATTAATAATACGATCAATTTAGAATAATTTCAAAATTTATTAATTGGGTTTTAATTTTAATTTTTAAAAATAATTAAATGTTCATTATAATAATTAGAAAGGCAAAAAGAGAAAAGTCACTGCGGTAGTATTGTTGATTAAAACGGCAACTGAGCAGCGAAACTAGAACCAGCTGTCAAATTTGACATGCCAATAAATACCTTCTTCTTTTATGAATAAGCACGTGCCAAAAGTCCTGGGAGAAAAATTGGCAGATGACTTGAGAATCAAACTCGAACCCAAAGGAGAAATCCTTTTGTATAAACGTATCCAATTAACTTAAAGTGAAGTCAACTTCCAACAACGTGCTAAATTTTCTCTGACGTACACCTCACATCAATTTTATGTACAGCCAACTTCCAATTTTAGGAACATTTCAGGCCCAATTTGCAACATTGTTTTTAGTGGGTTTAACTTTGGTCTCTCTTTATTTTCCAGGCCCATATTAAATATTAAAAAATTCTGCATAGCTAAAGATGGTTGTAGTCGTACTAAATGCCATCACCAAACCTTTGTGGTTGGATTCGGGTTCATAAGCGTGATTTCGTTGCTCGAGATTTTTGAGCCCAGTTTGTTGAAAACGCGATGTTTTTTGGATTTATATATTTATATATTAATTTATTAACTAAATTTTATATGTATAATTAATATAAATATAAAATATAATTTAAATATTTAAAATAATTTAATCACATATAAATAATATAAAAAATAAAAATTCTTAATCATAACTTATTTAAATACACACACACACACACACACACATATATAAACAAAAATTTTGGTTTTAACTACATGTACATTGTGGGTCATGCAACATGAACTGCTTTATACATTATTTTTGAATTTTTATTATAATTTTTATATATTTTTTATTTTTTTAAATATAAGATAACATACACTAAAGAAACGTTATAAAAAAAATTAATAAATAAATAAATAAATATATATATATATATATACAGAGAGACATGTAAACACAAAAAAAAAAAAAAATGGTGAAATTAAACCGTACAACACATGGTATCGTTTATCGGCCAAGTACATTGCAAAGTGATTGTAATTTAACTGCGTAACGGAGTTAGGATTATTTTCAGACAACGTCATCTAAAGACCACGTGGCAGTCTATCAATCAAGAGGATCACATGTCGGGCCCCTCCAAAGCAAAATACGGGTCCACAAGTTAGTCGGTCATCGTTTTCCGACGTTTGGCAATGACCGAAACAAAATTTAAAAAAATAAAAAATAAAAGTAGAACCCTTCTGTTTGTTTCGTTTCCCCTTCCATTTCCTCGGAGAAAGCAACCGTCTCTTGCCCATGGCTTCAGGTACTGATACATAATTTCTCCAAATTTATAATTCTTTCATTCAATAAAATCTATTGACAATAGGATACGAAACGGTTTCGTTTTATTGCAGAATTCGCCGCATCAGTTCCCGCTGAACTCGAATCTTCTCTGCGGTTTAAGACCGTACAGTGCTTCGTCACGCGACGGCCTTGGCTAGGTAGGGTTTATTATAGCTAGTGCATTCTGTTATCTTTAAATCCCCTACGTTGTCGTTTTAGATATGAATTATTCTATCATAATTGTTCGGTATCGCCAAATTCGATGCCGTCGTGTAAATTTTATTGCTTTCTATATTTTTGTTCAGATCTTTATGGAGTTAATGTGAGACCTGTTGCACCGTTTGGAAGCGTAAGTAGAAAACCGTATGTGGATTCGGCGCTTATACACCGTTGCTTGCCGGATGAACTGCTTTTCGAGGTATTAATTGCTACTAGATTACAAATTTAACGAACTTTAATTGTCATTCTCGTTGAAATGTTTACGCGGTATGGTGATTCGTTACCTTGGAAATTGTAACTTTAGTTGATCAGAGACTCAGTATCAGTTATCTGTTTGGTTTAGTTAATTCATGGTTTAATGATTTTCCAGTGTTATGGTGCATATTAGAGTGCTTTTTGAACTACGCCTTTAGACTGTGAAAGGATCTTTATGTTCCTTTTGTACTGCTTGATTGAGCTATACAAAAGCACTTTTGGAGATATAAAAACGTTTGGAAGTGATTTTTCAATAAGCAGTTAGCAGGTGCTTTTGTAGAAGACACTTTTTGTTTAAGAGATGAACTTAAAAGTACTTTTCAGAGAAGCACTTGTTAGGTGTTTGATCAGGAGGTCTTATTTAAGATAACACTTCCCACCTCTAGGCTTTGTTTGGGATTGTCACTTGGAAGCTTCGCTGCTGTTACATGAAATTATTAGATGCCAAATGTTATCAAAAAAGTCAGCAGTTCAAGTATTTTATTTGTTGTGCTTTCATATCACAGCAGAAGTACAACAGTCCCAAACATAGCCCTAACTTACTTGGTTATGTTTACTTGTTTTGAGAGCTGGGGAGGAACTTTTTGCTAGGGGAAAAGTATTTGGTTATCTTAAGTTAGTTTATAGCAATAATGAATGCTCATATGTAGGTCTTTGCGCGAATGAGCCCATATGACTTAGGGAGGGCATCTTGTGTCTGTCGGAAATGGAGGTACACAGTTCGTAACCCTGTGTTTTGGCGTAATGCATGTTTAAAGGCTTGGCAGGTAAACTTGGAATTGGTAATGAAGCTTTTCTTGGTTTATTTTACGTAAATCATTCAAGCTTGAAACTGTGATATCTTTTGTGAAGCTTTCTGGAATGGTGGAAAACTACAAGATTTTGCAGTCTAGATATGAGGGTTCATGGAGGAAAATGTGGCTTTTAAGACCAAGGATCCGTACTGATGGCAAGATTTGCTACAGATTTTTGTTTTAATTCGATGAAAATATATACCTGCAGTCCCACAGCTTAGGAAGGTTTGTATTGTGTTCCATTTAGAATTTTCTTGGAACTAATTCACTTTTCAAACCCCAGGTCTTTATGTGAGTAGGAACACCTATATCCGTGCAGGAGTTGCAGAGTGGAAGATCACCAATCCAGTTCACTTGGTATGTTTCTTGTATCAATAACCTATAGATATATATTCATTTTGCTAAAAAGGGTGGTGCATGTGTACGATTGCCAAGCATACAAAATTAATTCTAGAAAAGGAAAAAGACATGAATGTTTAATTTCTCAGAGGAAGCAAGATCCATGAAATTATAAGAATTTTATATTCTATATTGGACTATTTATTTGAAATCATAGGCCAATTTGTCATCTTACCGGCAGGGAAACTTACCTGCACACTCTTGACTTTGTTGCCTCAGTTATGTCAATTCTAATGTGCTATTGCGTAAATATTGTTAGAACAATTATAAAATGCACACTATTGCTGCAATATATCCTTTGAAAATGTGAAATGTTTGGGGATGGAATGGCCACAAAAATTTGAGGGGGTTATTGTCTGATTATGGTGCTGCTGGGACAAACTGAGTAGTTTAATTTATTTGTGTTGTGCTATTATTCTTATTTTCTGCCTTTCTGTCAATGCTTTTTCAGGTCTGCTACTTCCGATACATGAGATTTTTTCCTTCTGGTAGATTTCTTTACAAGGTTATAATCTTTACCTCCAGTATTTATGTAGTGAGGAATTAATTGTGTCACCTTATCTGACTCTTTTTGTGCCTCCTACAATCTTCAGAATTCTTCTCAAAAGATTAAGGATGTGGTAAAACTCATGAACTTTCGCACATCTAAAGCAGACTGCGTATTTAGTGGCCACTACACATTGTCAGATGACAAGGTTAGGTTATTTCATTTACCAGATTATAGACTCTTACATATTCTGTGAGTTTTAGTTTTGTTTTTGTTCCACTTTATTTCTCTATTGCCCCATATATGTATCTTGAAGTTTCTTGTGGGTACTTGTTGCAGGTAGAAGCTGCCGTCTTATACCCCGGCATGCGTCCTACTGTCTTAAGAATCCGCTTAAGGTGTTACATTGTCGTGCCTAATTTTTCTTTTATGCACTGATATAAAGCCAAAGAATAGTATTCTTTCTCTTTTTGAACTTTGTTGGCATTACCTGTTGGAAGAATAGTCCTTTGTAACTTTGCTGATCTGCATTCTGTTGTAGATTACGGGGAACAACAGCTGGGGCTAACAACCGGATGGATTTGCTGTCCCTTGTTACAAGTGGTGTAAATGATAGTGAGGCCAATGACTCTGACGAGGACATCCTGGGAGTGGTAGAAGGCTGGCAGGATGATGAAACTCACAACCCAGATGTGCCTGCGGTCTCGCACAAGAGGGGTCTGACACCATTTGTCTTTGTTCCATTTGAGGAGGTACGTTGGATCTCACCTTACAAATTGCTAGAATCATTGTGGTAAATTTTCTGAAATTTACTAAGATTGGCAGCTGCTTTTTCTACAAGCATTAATCTGCAAATGGTTAATCATAATTTGTGCCTTAAGGAGCAATGGTATGAGCAACGGTTTTAGTGCCTTAAAGGCAATGTGTGAAACTTGAAGGCAGCGCTTATTATTTTTAGGTTTCTGTTAATGTGAAATGTCTGCACAGCCATGCTTGTTTTGTGATTGTCTGTTATTTTTAGATTTTTTTTTTGAGTGTAAAATGTCTGCACATGGTTGCACATGATTTTAAGGTTCAGCATCACACTAAAAGAGTATGATCTGACACAGTTTGGACACACAGATTAAACGAATAATTGTTGGAATCTGTGTTGTGTAACGATCTTACATATGGAATTTAGCAAAATAAGTGAAGAATTATATGCATATGTGAATCTTAATCAGTTAAACTTTCTGGTGAAGGATGATCTTCATCTCATATATAAGCTTTCAATTATATTTCTAAATTACACTACCATTTTAGTCTGTTACAATGTTGGTCCTTTTTCTTTCCTGGTGTAGGTCGAAACATCAGTTTTGAACCTGCCTGTGGACAAGATGGATTATTTCGTACCTGGGTGATACCTTAAACCTACGAAGTATTGTATTTTGCTGTAAATATGAAAAATGTATCCCTCCCAGCGATTGGGCTATCATGTCACTGTATTATATTATTGTAACTATACAAAGTAGCACTGGGCGAGTTTTTTTTTTTTTTTTTTGCATGCTGTGGTATGAGAATAATCTGCAAGTGTTATCATTGTCTGTCTTATTTTGCTGCTGCCAATTACTTTTACGATGGAATCTATAGTTTGTTAATGTTAAGGAGGAAAAACAGGCGCACTTTTTGAAGAAATTTTTATTTAAACGGACTGATATCAAGTCTTCAATGCATTTTTATTTATTTATTTTTGTCAATCCAAAATTGGGTCAATACGTATTTAAAGGTTAAGATTAATATTATAAGTACGCCTTGCGATTTAATATGCGTCTAGATAGAATAATTGAAAAAATTTCTGTTTGAACACATTTTTTTAATTTCGAATTTAATGCATGTTATAAATGTATTAAATTTTAAATTTTATTTATCTCAATTATAATTATTCATTTTAATTCTGATACATATTTTTCATATATATATATATTTTTTTACGTTGTTATAGAGTTTGGGAAGTAGAACCTTTAACTTGAAAATATTAGTTAATAATCCTGTAATAGTATTGAAACAAACTTTGTATTCCAATTCTTTTATCATCCAGGTAGATATTTTATTGGCATCAAAACGACAATGACGTAACTACTACTCAAAATTACACCCTGCCCCTTCAAATTATGCAATGTAAAAAATATTTTCTAGCAATATAATCAACATATTAATTTTTGAATTAGTCATTTTAAGTTTACATTATAATTTTTTTAATTTCAGTTTAAATTTTTAATTTTTATATTAAAAATTTCAAAGTTAGTGCTGTATATAAGTCCAACAAAAAACATAAAAATAAATAATTATGTATTTTATGTTTTTAACCCTTTAAAATAGATGTTTATACTTTGCCTCCTGCGAATTTAATGTCAATTGATGTATGATCAAATTAAATTTCATTTGAAATTGCAGTAATTTCACCAAACTTCAAAAACAAAGTCAAAGAGATGATTAATAAAACCAACTTTTTATAACACTCATCTATTTTTGGTTCACTAATATTTAAACTAGAGTGCTTCCATTCTATGACAGTTGTAGTTTAAAAGTCACACTTTATTACCAAATGAAGTTATAGCCTATTCCATTAAAAAAAACACTAGGAAAAAGGAATGATTTAGATATGATTTGAAATTTGAAAATATATGATCTCAAATCAACAAATACCATATGGGTCTATGCTTTATTAAGAAGATACCATTTGAAAGGTCATTGTTTCTAGCACAAAATTCTACATTCTTCAATTAATCCAGAAAAGAAAGAAGGTTGTTACAACAGAGCATAATCCATAATTCTGAAACAAATTTCAGCGTATACATGAGTCACCAACCAAACCTAAAAGGAAAAGGAGAGGGAAAAAATAACACTGAACTCAGCCCCGTTCAACTCATACAGCTTCAATTTTTTGTCATCTACTGGATAAACATCACAAATCAGTGTGATTCAACCTTCTTTATTCTGCTCGAGATTGACCTGCTCGGGATGAGAGGATGATTCCGACAATGAGACCATAAAGAGCAAGAGCTTCGGCAAAGATGAGAATGAGAATCATGCCCACAAACAGCTTAGGCTGCTGTGCATTAGCCCTGAAAAGTAATCCCCGAAGAAAATTTCATACGAGATATTCATCTCAATGTTAAAAGCATTCAACTTAATTCGTATCATGCAGCATACAACTGAAAAGACTTGTCCAACCGACACTGCAATTGAACCATAAATAAGAAGGAACTGGCATTTGGATGGCAATGAAGCAAACATACATACACCAGAAGAAGGAAAATCGCGTGCAATGAAAGAATAGTCAAGTTAGTAATAATAAGATAGAAATTTCAAAGCACTGACATCTAAATCAGTCTCACCCATAAGCTTTACGAAAAAAAAAAAAAAAAAATACCATTTCTACAAGTCTGTATCCTATTCAAAGGAAAGAATTGTGCAAACATGTAGACATTATCTCAATAACCTATTCAAAATTTAAAGCTGAATTTCTTACTAAACTTCGCTATATGTATCTGAACCTGCAATTCAGACATCAAACAATCGTACAAAAATGTAAGAAACAAATCCGTTTGAAAAGCAATGTATCTCTTTTCTTCCCGAGTTTGAACAGGGCGATCCACGTACACATGTGAAATTACTTCATAAGCAGATGCAAGGGTGCACAGGAATTGATGTGTACACTAACACATGGCTACTAATATTAGTCAAGTCATAAAATAGAATAGAATTTTCGTTTTGCACAATTCAAAGGAATTGATTTGCACACTCATACCATACTATGATTCGGTGACTGATCATATTACCGTTAACTGCTTTAGACAGAATATCAATGGTAGAAAAATGAAGTCATGAATGTCCATGACAAATTTAAACAACACTCTTCTTTGTTAAGTAGCAGAAGAACAAGTCTTGAAATAAACAGAAATAGTCCACCATTATTTCAAACACACAGTGCCCAATGCCTACTCAAAAACAAGGATATGTCGAGCAAATAGGCCATGAAACATCAACAAGCATACCAATAATAACAATCAAGTAATAAGCAATATACCAGAAAGAATTCATCATGTAACATGCTTAAATTTCATATTTCTTAGCATCCCATTGCAATAACAAAAACCAAAAGTAAGAGTGGAAGAACAATTTATTACCTAACTCCAGCATCACCGACAATTCCAATTGCCATTCCAGCAGAGAGCCCCGCAAGACCACAAGCAAGCCCCGAAGACAAATGTGCATACCCATCAAACAAATAATAAGCTTTAGCTTTTGGGTTGATCCCCGTACTAATAATAACAGCTATAATCAATCCATAAATACCCAAAACACCAGCCATAACCACTGGAACAATGGATTTCATAACGAGCTCGGGCCTCATGACTCCCATGGACGCCACTCCAACCCCACTCTTCGCTGTCCCATATGCAGCTCCCGTGCCTGTAAAAGAAGGCCAGTAACTACAAATCACTCAAAAAAAATAAAAATGCAACTGTTTGTCTTCAGAAATAAATTCTACTTACATATGATTTCTAGAGAATAATTCATTTTTATGAAAAATTTGCTCGAACATTAACACTCGCATACACATAAGCATATGAAAACAGAAAATACATGCTTAATTTTCACGCGCTTTACAAGAAAAGCCATTTAAAAATTAATTCTAAAAGTAATTATATAATTATACACAACTAAACATTAAATACATGAAAAGCTTCAGATTGATCGACAATAAAATATAAAAATCCATCAAAAATTCGATTTTACTGAAATCCTTCGATTCCAAAGTTAATTCGTTTTCCCCATATTTTCTATGATCAACTTAACATCAAATTACGCTTATAATAAACAAAATCTCATGAAGTCTGAATCCTAATAAGCGAATGAGAAACAGAAGTGGAGGAGAAATTACATGAGAAGACGAGAGCAGCGGCGGCTCCCAGGAACCCGAAGAAGGGTGCAGTTTCGTCGCCGGTGAAAGTCGATGCCATGACGATGATCGCGTCTGTTTGGTAATTCCCAGATTGGAACGGAGCTCTGCTCCCAAATTGCGGGGATTTCTCTGCTTTTTTTCGATTTCGAGATGTAACAAGACACAGAATATGATGAGAATATAGGGAATTGGGATCGAGACTTGGGGCCGGGGATGAATTATTGCTGAGAACCGGTGACGAGTCATACGGATTTATAGAGGCAGTGTGTTTACGATAATGCCCTTTCTGTGTGAGGTAATTATTCTTATGAGAATAATAACATCCTGGTCCCCAATGTTTATATGTTTCACAATTAGAGACAAAATATCTAATCTATTTGCGAGAAATATATTCCTAATTGGTCGAATTTCGATATTCTACACAAATTTTGTCATTTTGGTAGAGATTATTAGATTGGGCCTTAGGCCTTGTGGGACCTATTTGTTACAAATAGAAAATTTCGTCCTTATTGGTGACAATCTAAAATATAGGGACTCAGATGTTAGTATCCCTGTTCAATGGGGCAATTATATTTGTAGATCCCATGTTGCCAGCACCAATTGTTCTCGAAAGTCGAGGCCCAGCATTTTGGTATTTTGCTCTGTTTTGGGCCAATTTCATGCCATGCCCGTTGTAATTTGCAAACATTAAATTTTAATTTAATTAATATTGGCTAGTAAAAAATCGGGACTAATTTGATAAAAGTTTATATTTAAACATTTAATGGTAGATGGAGGACCTAGGTTGAGGTGTCAGACGATTCGAGTCGATTCGGATGTGTCGAAAAATAGTGAGGTCCGACACGGTCTGTGAGTCCGACTAATTCGAATCGAAACGACCTGGCCCATGGATTTTAAAAAATTTTGTTAATAAAATATATAAGGCTCATGCGGGCCAACCTCGGTTCGTGTGGACCCGGATTGGTCCAATCTGTTCATGACGGCTCATTTGACACCTCTAAACTTAGGTGATAATTTAATTGAATAATATAATGCAGTTGAAATATTAATTTGAAAAAAACCAAAAACCTCTTACCTATATGTCATTGAGATAATTGACTTGTTTTTTATTTTTATTTTTTACATTTTTAATGGGCAAGATGATAATATTAATTAAATTTTAATTATAAAAAGAAAATTAATTAAATCTTTTATAATAATATTAATGTGAGAGGAATCAAAATTACTGTTTTTTTTTTAAAAATAAAATAAAATAATATTCTATTCCATTATTTTTAATTAATTTTTTTTTTTTGGAAAAAAGAAGAGTAGAAATTCCTTTTAGTATACTTTGCGGACATGTTCCGAAAATGCGCTTTTAATTCCAAAGTGAGTCAAAATTTATTCCTTCAACACAAAGCTGGCTAGCACCCTCTCTTTAGAGCCCAGACGACGACTGTACAAATTTTCTGACTTTTAACGAAAACGATGGCCGATTCTCGTGTGGAAACAATCTCAAGACTTGCTCAGTGGAGAATCGAAAACTTCGGGCCTTGCTCTTACAAAAAATCTGATCCGTTTAAGGTCGGTATCTGGAACTGGTAAGTTCAGCCCGCGCAGCAAAAACAACACATTCATTTAAATTTCATTTACCTGCGTAAAACTTATCATGCATAGGTTTAGATTTTCTGTTTGGGTATAATTATCTTTTTCCTTTACTTGTTTTTTTTAAAAATTTTTCTAGGGGATTTTTTGATTTTATTGATTTTTTCTTTTGTTTTGATCAGGCACAGTAGCAAAACATTCATAGAAATTTCATTTGCATGCGTAAACATTAGGATGCATAGATTTTGATTTCCTGTTTTAATATAATAAGCTGTTTTGTTACTGAGTTTTTGGATTTATTGAATTATTTTGTGCTGATCAGGCACAGTAACGATGCATTCATTTAAATTGGTCATTTACCTGCGTAAACACTAACGTGCATAAATTTTGATTTCATGTTTCCGATATGATTAGCTAATTTTCTTACTGGGTTTTTTGATTTGTTGAATTTTTTGCCTTGATCAGGCACAATAGTAACACATTCATAGAATTTCTTCGACTTGCAGAAACATTGATATGCATAGCTTTTGATTTTATTTTTTTGTTATAATTAGCTTTTCTTCTTACTCTTTTTTTTTTTTTTTTTTATATATACTGATCAGGCACTTGTCTGTCGAGAAAAATCGATATCTGTATATACGTTTGTTTCCGGAGCCGTCTCGTTTATCGAAAGATCAGCCTCCGATTGCAAAATTCGTTGTTAGAGTCTCTAATTCCGGCGCCAGTCGCAGATTTTATATTTCTCAGGGTTTGCAATTTTCTTGCTAGCTTTTGAATTGAATCGTAGAGTATATCCTTTGTATTTATAGTTACTGATAATTTAGTGTTTGTGTATAGTTGGCTGTGATTGAGGATAAACTGAGAAATAGATCATTATTTAGTATGAGAATTACATAACTTGATTGGTGATTTATTTTTTTCTTCTTTTTTTAAATTTTGAGCAAAAAATAAGATACTTTTTGGGATCATAAAATTTGGCTAACTATTTCTTTTCTTAATTTTTCTTATCAATCAAAATGGATGGGTAAAACATATCGTGTGGTAGAGTATGATCATGAATATTGAGTTTGAAATGCTAAGGTTGCTATCAATATAAACCTATGTAAATACTTTTTTACCGGTTTTTGTAATGAAAAGTGAGAAACTTATGTAGATTTTTAAGTTTGGTACCAGATGTGTAGAAAATTTATTATCTAGAAAACAAAAAATAAAAACATATTTTCCCATGGTAGACTTACATATTGGCCCCAACCCATCGTCCAAGACAAAAGAAATTTTATGAGAATACAGAATGAAGTATGTCATATGGGAACTGATATGAAGATAAACGAGGGGAAGTACTGAAAGATAGCACGTTTATACTGTTTCCTGTTAAAATTGTACATTTTCAAACAAATACCCCAATTCTTTGTACTCCAAGGAACTGGCTTCTTGTGGTTCCTGACACATTTTTTTTTTCTTATGGCTTCATTTTTATCTAAATTATTGGATAGTTGATAGTTGGCACTTTATGCTGTTTTGAGCTGCAACTCTGTAATGGCCATTCTTGTTGTCAATCCATCTGTGAAGTAAAATGCCATAATAGGCCCTTGACTTCTGCTTAAAGCATTCATGTTCATGAATATATGGTGCCGCATGTGGAGAGACATGATATCGGTGTGCGTTGTATGTACCTTAATCATTTTTCCAAAAGGTTTATCGGGGGTGGAGTGGCTGGTTTCTTTGATTCAGTTGCTTACTCAGTTTTGAGTATATTTTACACATTATGTGGCCAACTATTGGTAATCAAACTCTGTAACATTGTATAGCTTTATATTGCAGCTCATGAGAGATTGCTTCGGACATGCGAAGATTTTGTCTGGTATGTTGATACCACCTTTAATGGCCGTTTCATTGTTGATGTGGAGTTTCTGGACCTGAAGATTTGCCCTCTGAATGTAAGTTCCTTTAGAGGTGATAATGTCGTCAATATAAATGTGCACTGGTAATATTTTTTTATTTGATGCAAATTGGGACAAAAATAAATAATATTGTTATCTGTCTCACAATTATGTGTGTTACTAGTGCCCCCTTCCCACTCCGCCACCCCCCCCCCCCTCCCTTTTTTTTCCTAGTGAACATTTGAGTAAAATTCAGTTTTAGTCATTTAGACATTTTAAAGGTGCTTCTTTTTCAACTTAACACTAAAAACTTGGTATGGTTACATAAAATAATAATAATAATAAGAAGTTCAAAATTTTAACTTATGCTGAATATAAAACTCTAAACAAGTTTACTGAACTGTAATTTTAAAGGTACCCCTATAAATTTTATTTATTCCTTGCTATCTAGAGTTTTATTATTAATCATTTATAAGGGTATGATATGTCAAATCACTAGCTTTCAAAGGTTTATATCAGCTGTTAGTAATGACAAATAAATGTATCATTTGGATTTATATGATATATACAAATTTCAGATCAAAAAACAAACAGTGCCTTGAAGAGATCTGTAAATTGTTATTTTGCTGTTGTAACTCAGGGTGGGGAAGCCAATTCTATATGGCCCAATGATGGAATGATGCAATCTGTTTCAACCCAAAGCACACTTCGATGTCTCTCTCGCATGCTTGATGAGGGCATCCATGCAGATGTTGTTATCCACATTGCTGACGGCACTCTGAAAGCTCACAAAGCAGTTCTGTCGGCAAGTTCTCCTGTTTTTCAGAGCATGTTCCATCATGACCTCAAGGAAAAAGAGTCGTCCACAATATGCATAGAAGACATGTCAGTGGAATCTTGCATGGCCCTTCTTACTTACCTGTACGGAAACATAAAACCAGAGGATTTCTGGAAGCACAGAGTAGCGTTGTTGTGTGCAGCAAACAAATACGACATTGCAGAGTTAAAGGATGCTTGTGAGGATAGCCTTCTGGAGGACATCAACTCAGCAAACGTCCTCGAGAGGATTCAGGAAGCCTGGCTATACCAGTTGAACAAGCTGAAGAAAGGATGCTTGGCTTATTTATTTGATTTTGGCAAGATATATGATGTTAGAGATGAAATCAACAACTTTTTAAGGCAAGCAGACCGAGAACTGATGATGGAGATGTTTCAAGAACTGCTTACGGTCTGGAAACCAGTATAATTTTCTGGCAAATAAGATAGTTTTGTGTGTACTGGTTAGATTTTCTTCTCACATACAAATCTCGGTTATGCTGAGATTCAACTGCATGTAATGAGTCAGTAACTATTAGGCTGGAAGATTATGGTTCGCTGTTGTGAATGATGTACAAACTTTTTTGTGGGTATTTGAGAATTGTGCGGCTGAAGCTGTGGATATTGGTGTCCATTTTGTGGATGATTACAGGCTAAATTAGTTTGCTGGAGAAACCCAACCACCTCCTCCACACCACCCCCGGCCCCCACCCCCCAAAACCACCCCCACCCACCCCCCCCAACTCCAAAAAAAAGTATGAAACAGTCACTAATAAGATTAGCTTTCAAGAAAACGTCCAGTGTTTATAAAAATAAATATGGCTGAAGTTATATTTTAAAAGTGTAAGAGTATTAAAGACAATTTAGTTTATTTTAAGGTGTGTTTTTATTATTATATTCTAACTTAATTTAAAAAATGAAGTCTTTAAAGTGGTTAGAAAATATTTATTTTTTAATAGTAATCTTCTTCAATAAACATACTTGAGTTCATATTTAAGGTTTTGTGTTTCTATTTTATAAATATTATATATTAATCCCCAAATTTTGATAAAATAATAAATTAGAGTATATTTTAGTTATTTATCGTAAATAGTTTATTGACAGAGTTACAGTAAGAGTAAGAGTGTTAATTTTGAACGCCATCCATAAAATTAACATGAGTTTTTTGAGTTTAGATTTTGCTAATTGTTAATTATATTGATATCATGTTAATAAATAATTTTGTTTGAATTTGACCCTCTCAATGCGCCAACTCATTTATAAGACGATTAAGTATTCAAATAATTAAGTTGGTTCGTTAACATAATTGAGTTTTTTCAATCAATCAATCTATGTTCAACACAATTAATTAGCCAATAATTAAATTGTTTTAACTCACAATTTAGATTAGGACTCATTTAAAAGAAAGAGAATCTTTTGGCATAAAAAAAAATCTAAAATTACTTCCGTAAGTCACGTATAATTTTGAAACTCTATAATAAGCAAAGTAAAAAATTTCTCTCTTTGTAAAATTGAAATGAACACGAAGAATACTCATGACATGTATGTATTTTGCACATAGAATCAACCATTACAAGTAAATGATTTCTGAGGCTCATTACCATACTAGTCTTTTTGTCCAGTGTGTTATGATGATCGTACCATTTCGTGGGCAATCTTGCCGCCATCAACTGGCATCAGAACCCTATCTTCCAGGGAGGCCTAAGGCAGAACTAACATCTCTGCTGGGGCAAAGGTATACATATTTGACATCTTTCTTTCCCCTTGATGCTCATTTCTTCCCGGAGTAATAATCCTGCGTTAGTCTTTGCTGCAGAAATATATTTATCTCGGTGATATGGACTATGATCTGAACATTGTTTCTAGTCGTTCTCTGTCATTCTAAATCAACTGGGTTATTCATCTATGCTTCCTAGGACTGGGTAAAGAATACAAAAGGCAATTATGCTCGCAACGTTGGGACAGTTATGGCACTGCCTTTTTTACTTAACGGACCCTAAGCCGTCCGGATCTATTTTGCTGTATTACTCCAGCATACTGCAACATGCCTTGTGTGGGTATTGATTCCCTTTGAATACCCCAAACGGTGCATACTGTTTCAAATGTACGACTGGAAAGTGATTTCTTTTCGCAGCTGCTATCTTGAACTTTATTTCCTGAATGGGCATCTATTTATGTCTTCTGTGGCTTGAGAGGTTAACTTTTGGCTCGTGTTCCCTAATTTCTGGTGAAATGAATTCAATACTAACGAGCATATAACAGTTAGTGCGTTATATAGTTTGGTGAACTACTCCTTTTGTTTTTTATGCGTCTGTTGTTCCTTGGTTAGCAGGTTAGTTTTTGCCCCCTCATTTTGGAGATATTACATTAAAGTAGTCATTATGTCATATAGATAGATGCATTCAAATAATGGGAAAAAAGTTCACTTTGGTAGTCTATTATGATACATTTATCAGTTTTTCCGCATTGGATTGTCTGAATCTTCTACCTACTTACTAGACAATTTGTGAGTTCATTTGTTTCTTTCAATGGATGCTTTCGTTCTATATACGGTGAAGTGTAATCAAATTTTGGTCAACAGAACATGACGTTGTGCTTTATATTGAAAAATCTATTTTCTCTATGATTTTAATCAAAGAATTGTAAATATATATATATATATATAAATAATTTTTAAATTATTTTAGATTAAATATTTGGATTTTATACGCACAGGCTATATTAATCACCTATTTATTGCGTATTTAAAGTTGATATTCTTTATGCTTAATCGTTTATTCCCTTCCTCGCCAACTAAACGATGTCGGATTAATGTGCAGGATTTAGCAAGAAAAACCCCGAACCCTCCAGCAGATCCCAAACCCTTTATATACAGTAAACCCACTATCAGAAATCAAACAGAAATCGAAAATTGAAAAATTAAATTAAATTAAATTAAAAAACGAAACAAAAATGTTCTTCTTCTTTGTTGGAGGAGTGAATCAGCAGGTGCGTCAGGTGCTGAAATCCGGTGCGGGCAGGTGCATATACTGCGGATCAAGAGCAGATCTCGTTGAATACGAGAAGGTTTTAAAGTTGTTCTTCGTTCCCGTTTGGAAATGGCCGGGGAAAGAGCCGGTGATGCATTGTAACAACTGTAATCTCTTTTATCCTCCCCACTTCTCCACGACTCGTCGTGAATCTTTGCCGCCGCCGTCTGCCGTTTCTGATGTTTTGCGCTGTCGCTCCTGTGACCGAGTTGTCGAGCCTGACTTCAGTTTCTGCCCTTTTTGTGGTTCTGCCCTGTAATTGTAAATTTGTTTTCTTTTTAGGGATTTGGGGTTTTTGTGTAGGCAGTTGTGAGTTTACAAATGTTTGTTGGAGATTTCATTTTTTTTTTTTTATGAATAAAAACAGAGCATCAGCCTGAGCAAAACTGAAATTCGACAAAAATAGTGTAATAAAAACCCGACCCCCCGTTCTTACGTTTTCACAAATAGGAACACGTTTTTTTTTTTTTGTAACAAATAGGTCTCCATCTATTTTGCAATCTGAAATGTCCTTCTGAAAAAGAATGATAAACATTTCGTTCAACTGATAGTATAAGTCACATATTCATTGATGAACATGAATAAAACAAAGGCATAACACATTTATGAGCATGAAAAGTTTTGTGAAGGACCCTCTAATAATTAAGTATGATAAAGAGTCAAATTTTAGTACTACCAGAATAATTTTGTTATTGTACTAGAGATAAGAGATCTATTTGTTATAGACAAATAAAATATGTCTTTGTTTGTGAACATGTAAAAAAATTAGGGACCCATATGTCAGTTTACCTACATAAATCTATGAGACCTCTCAGGCTGTTAAGTGGTGATTGATTTTTTCAGGATTCGTTAAAATATGTCTCTGTTTACTTCTACTGATTGATTTACTTTTCAATGATAATTTTCTGCAACTTTTATTGGTCACTGGTAGCCACTAACTAGCGAAACCGAGTCCCCAAATCACAACTGTTGATCTCAAAAGTGATTGCAAATCTTGGATTCTCATTGAAAATAGTGATGCTATGACAAAACAGAGATCACTCAACTGTCAGCCAGGAAGAAGGTTTAAAAAAATTATGATACTGTACACAAAACAATAAACGTACAGCTTCGCTAAAATTATAGACCGTTGTATGCGGAGAATCTCTTTCCAGCCTCAAATAAATTCACAGTTTCCGGGGTGTCTCCTGGTTTTCCTCCGAGACCGCCAAAACTAAACCGTGCAACTTCAATCGCTAACGGTTCATTATTTGCAATTCTTGCTCCAAACTGCAGTTGAGACGGAGAGTTTTGGTTGTGATGTGACCATAGAGTGGAGTCAATTTATTTGTTGAATGTAAAATTTACGTTGGCCGGGTGAAGGGTAATTGATTGCTTAGCTCCTTGTTCCAATGCTTTTCTCCACAATCTATACCTTACCCCTAGTTTGTCATTGCCTACGGGCAAATTCCAGACATTTGCCCCGTTAATCATTCGCTCTTGCTGACCAACGACAAGTCGTAGATCGTCATTCAACACCTGCAGTTGATTGATTGGTTTCAAAGAATTAGGCGAGCATTCTTAAGAAAGAAAACACGTGCACAAGCATGTAATAGTAGAAACAACTTTTTACCTGTTTTGCAAAATACCTCCACGCAGATTGCATTAAAGGAACGTGCTTCAGCATGGGAGCGAAATCAAGAGACATTCGGTACAGCAACCTTGTTTTCTTTGGTGATGAAGGCAAGCAGACATGAAGTTGGTGAAGATGAGTTGCGCACTGCCGGGTATTCTGTCCCTCCAATTTTCCAGGCTTTGAGATGCCAATGGTTGATAGCACCACACATGGTGGTCGGAATTCCATATCTATTGGATAAGGGTCCCAATATCCTTGGAGGCCGGATGCAGGAGTCAAAAATTTCACCAAACTGAGAATTCATGACAGGCATAAAACAAAGCATGACAAGTGAATCCACTTTGCCCCAGATAAAAGAGACTTATAAAATATTCCAATTCCAAAATTACAGTGAAGATCATTAATTATACAAACCTGGGAACACTCCATCCCTTGGCAAAGGTGGTAGTATGAGTAAAAGGAGCATGTGCAATATCCAAAAGGTTATCTAGAAGTAGTCCGTGTTCAATGGGAAGTTCCATGACAATCTGCCATTCGATGCACGAGATATGAGAAGATACATATCTTATAAAACCATGCTAGCATGATTCACATGCCTCTTGCATTCACAATTATCTGAAACTATTACAATGTCTTCATACAATACCTCAGCATGGATTTCAAATCCTGATGGAGGCAGTAAACAAGGAAGGCTGGCTGTTGGAGGGTCATCACCAGGCCAAATCCATACCATTCCCTCTTGTTCAAAACAAGACAATGATTTTGTCTTCACATTAAGCAATCGCGTAGATGGCATTTGCTCGCATTTCCCATCTGTTGTGTATTCCCACCCTGATATTTATTGGCAACAATTTTTTCTCAGTTCAGTAACATTCTTTGTAAGGCTTTTTTTTAATGTCAAATATTGAGCACAATCTTCGATGAACGCATATAATTCTTACTGACCGTGGTAGGGACATTGGATACGACCTTCGTTTACAGAACCGAGGTGAAGTGCACATGCTCTATGTGCGCACGTATTCAGGACACATCCAGGTTTCTCGTCTTTACCGCGAAAGATAACCCACGGTTCCTCAAAGCAATCAATTGGAATCTGAAACGGAAAGTTGGCAAGGCAGTTGTAAGAAAAATCCACAAACAAATTGGTTTCAGTAGAAACTTGTTAAAGCACATGAAGACGAGATATACTGTGGCAAAGCGACAAAATTAATGTAACTAAAGGTTAAAGAAAGGAAAACAAAGAAAGTGTAACCGTTGTTATCTAAATTATTTCCCTTTCTGAAAGACAAGCTTGCTTATATTGATTAAGAAGCAAAATTCTCAAAAGACTTACCATAGTATCATCCTTGAGATCAGTGGAGAAAGCAACCGGGTACCAAAAGTTCTTTAAGTGGGAATCGTAAGATTGAACAGGACCTGAGATGTTCAAGCTTTTGCAGAGCAATTTTTCCTTTACATTATCCTGAGATTGCATAGAAGTGCTTGGAGAAGCGCATGTTTGAGTTTGATCAGTTTCAGAAGTGCTTCTATCTTGTAACAGCCTATCGTTAACCAACTCTTCCATGTAAGCTAGTTTCTCTAAAGCAGCGGCAACCCTCGCCTCAGATATATGAACCTGTTTTTGTCCATGTGTAAATTGGCTATGAGGTAGCAGCTATGGAGAAGCACATGATCAGTGGGACAGAACATAAGTACTAGGTTTCTTTTAGCTTCTTGGTGATGGATTTATGTCCTAAGAGAGCAATGAAACACGTAGTCGCAGGACAAAATGACAATGACTTCTTCAGTCTAGTCGAATGTTTAGTTACCGAGAAAGTGAATGGGAAATGCAAGAAAATGAGCTAGCTACAAAGCTTGAAGAGAAAGTTGTATTTAGCCAAACAAGTTGTACTTTATATTGAATATCCCAAATGCCAAAAGGTGTGTATATTGCTTCTATTTATAGTCAAGTCCAATGAAGAGGGATTAGTGAATTTATGGAAGTATCCTCTATATTCTTAACAATTACAATTGTTACCTTGAACTATGTGTGGAGTCAATGAAAACTGTTCTAGAAAAAGCATTTCATTCCACACAAAGTCACTGATCCCAGATTATGAAAAGCATTTAAAGTTATTTGAGACACGTGACATTTATTGTTGTCTGCTAATTTTCCAAACCTGATTATGTGCTTGAGCTAGTTCTTCTTGCAACCCTGCCAGTTCTTTCTTCATGGTGCCAATTGACTTGTAATCACGTGCCAAAGGATTTAGAACTTCCACAACCTATACCAATGTTTATATATGTGAGAATTGTCTGGTGGAAGCAACCGAAATCCTATTTTTGTATTAAAGTCATATGATATTATCAGTCAGATTGATCATGTTCACAGCTTGTGAGGTAAAATAGCATAATACCATTGAGCATACATAGCTATATAATTGCAATTAGTAGTTCTAAACAGTTGAAGAAAGCCCAGAAATAGTTGAGACCTTTTCATGGAGGAGCATAATTGTGAGCACATCTTGTCGAGCCTTCCAATCACAGTACTAAATATCATATCTAGCTAATTCAAGGGCTTGGTTCACATCCAAGAACTTTCCCTTGCATTGTGGGACTTTAGACCTCCGATCCTCCACATCGAAGAGTGTGCTCCACGCGTTCTTCTTATCTACCAACCCACCTTCTTCCCCAAATACAGCAAACACCCTAAATCCTCCTCGAATGCCCTGAAAACCCACAGGCAAATTAATTTAAAAAATGTTTTCTTTTCTGGCTAAATCAATGAATCGTTCAAAAACATCTTGCAGCTATGCAGAAAACATTTTACAACAAAAACTAGTAAAATTTTCATCTGTTCGGTTTCAGTATCACAATCCAAGCTAAATCTCACCTAATATAATCCGGCCAATAGGACCAAAAAAAAACCCTTTTACTAAAGATCAAGATCAATTTAACAGTACAATACTTAAAAATAAAGGGATCATACTTTTTCCTAACTTTTGCCACTTCCATAATACAACAGAAGCAATAATTCATTAATCTGTACTCTTAGATGACAATTTGAAACACTATCTGTTAACTCAACACTACTATAACAAGAAATTAGCGGGTTCGAATTCAGATGATTATTGAACAGCTGTCACACACGGATGTGAACTAAAACTCCACATTCAACCGTCAACACCACTAATACAAGCTAAATATTAAACTGAAACTACGTTTTCCTCCAAATAAAAAAATTGCCCAGATAAATAAATCACGTAAAAAAAATTATAACAATTAAAAAATTAAACCTTTTTGGTATCAATTTTCGCTGGTCTACTCAGCGAGATTGGAAGAGACAGAACTGCAGCAGTAGCTATGGCAGTCATGGCGTTTGAAAAGCACGCGCTGCAGAGTGAGAGAACAGAAGGTAGAAAGAAAAGTAAGCAAATTTGGCGAGAGACATTTATTTTTGGGAATTTTGTTGATAAGAGATTGGTGTGCCTCCACATCTTGGCTGTCCTCCCATGGCATGCCACGTGGACAAAATGAGGACACTTGGTCGTACACGTGGCATCTGTGCATCCACATGCTCTGTTGGTGTACCGGAGAGAATCCCGAAACTTGTGGAGCCCTTTATGTCTTCGATTGTTGCCAGCTCGGATTGTTGAGATATCTTTCTCTATCTTACTATCCGCTTTGTGGGCCTTGTTTGTCGTGTTTTCATGTTGGAAAGTTTCGGTTTTCATTCGTAGGATGGTAATCAACATTCGGATGTCTAAATTTCTATATTTTCACAAATAAGCAAATTTATTTTCTACGTATCAAATAGGTCCCAATCTATCTAAAATGACTAAAATACCCTTTAGTGTAGGTAGTGTTTGTCCCTTTTTTTTTTTTCATAATTGATCTGAATATATTAATTTGAAAGATAGGTTTATCTTTTATTCATAATATTTGAAAATAAATTTTTTAAAATTAATAATTGGATTTATCATACTTTTTATAGATAATTAAATAAAATCTATAGAAATATTCTTAACATTAAAATTGAGTAAATTTGTTCAGACATTTGTTTTCAATATGTATTTGGTAATTCTATTAATGACAGTAACTAAATAACTGATTCTAACCACTTCGTCAGCAAGCATGAGAAGAATCATAATTCAAGCTCAACAAAAAAAAATTTGAAAGCGTGGTACAACGTTAGCGTAGTTTAGCAAATACAGCATAGCAAGCTGGTTCTTCATATTATAAAGTGATTTAGTCTTTTTTTTTTTTTTTTGTGCTAAGATTTTTACTTCAACTTTGTTGTAACGAGTATCCCTTATCAGATGGATTTCCACGTCCTTGCAGTGGTGTTCATTTTGGTTAATCAATGGCTAAGAAATGCTTCGAATGGTGTTTGAGCACTTGGAGTTGGTTAGAAGTGCTCGGCCGTGGGCATATCCCGCTTTATGCTTCTCATAATTGAAGCAAAGGAAGTAAATAAAGCGCTTGTTGGCAGTCTAGCCCAAGTCCGTAGAAAGGAGCCCAAGAGCACTTGAGTCCATACAAACCATTACCTTCATTCATGGCCCTACGAGCTAGACTGTTAGCTCTCTCTCTCTCTGAGTCAGCTTTCTCTCATTCTCATTTCTTTTTAACTCTCATGTGGTTACTTTGCGTATGATCAGTTGGATTTGCCGCTGTGTCGATTATACAGCGGTTTGATCCCTGCCATTCTAGTGCATCATCTGTTGCCGTTTATTTGTTTTACTCTTTCTTTGTATCGAAATGTTACCATCAATTACCTTATCCTCACTCTCATTTGCGAGGTACAAATCAGTATCTTGCCGGAAGTTATTACTTGTCATTCTTTTTTCTTAGTTGTATCATCTAATCATAATGTTTACTATCCAGAGTGTGAAATTCATTTTGGTGATACAGCTACATTCCATCTTTTTGACATGCGAGGAAAGTGCGACGATGGCTGGTAACCGCGGTGCCAAGAGTAGAATTGTAAGAGTAGAATGGATTCAAAATTGGATTCCATTCTTTCTAGCAAGATTTACCTCTCATATTTTGATCACTATCAAGCCAATTACGGATGTGCCGAAATTTGAAAAGGGTTTTGAGTTGCCACTTGCCTTATTTGGGATGGCTGGCATGAATTTGCTTAGTACTTTTCTCGGCATAGATCTCTTCAATGCTTTCCGAAGGGATAAAAAAAAACCTCAGCAGATGACGACTCATCATCATCACGAATGAGAGAAAGAAGCCCAAAGAATCGATTAAATTGTATCTTAAAAATTTTCATTTTTTTCTTTGATTCCGTATAGTAAGACAAGAAATTTTATGTCACTCTGTAATTCTACTGCCAAAAAGGAATAGTCATGCCAAAGTTACTGATGTATGATTCATTTCAAACAATCCTCCATGCACCAAACGGTGAAGATGCAGATTACAATCTCTTTCTTTTTTCTCTATTAGATTGACGGCATTTCAGTTAGGCGTTTGCCCAGAGAATACATACCTTGCTCGAAAAAGCCATTTATGCATTCCAGTAAACTTGTTCACACCGCTATCAAAAATGCATGGAGGTTGCAGTAGTAATTGTTTCATGGTTATCTGTTCCACATGCTATCGGAAATCTCTCTATTCTTACATGGTGTATCTACTGCTTTGAAATTGAGTTGGCAAATCGGCAAGTCGCTTGGAAATTCTAACCACTACACCATGGAACTGACCAAACGATTCTCCTCATATATTTATTTATGTTTAATCTAAAGTTCTCTTTGCTTCACAAGGTAAAATTACATAACATTTTCGTTTTGTTCTCCTTTTTATTATTTGCCAGCAAAACCAAACAAAAAATACGAGGTATTCAATTTTAGGACTTAGTTATGGTATATGTGGTGTATGTTACAGTCAAAAAATTTTGTGTGTTAAAAATTTGAAATAATCTTTATAAAATTTAAAATAAAAAAAAATATTAAAATATATAAAATAAATATATGATAAATAATACTTAAAATATATAAAAAAAAATTTAAAATATTTTATAATAGTATTTAAAATATAAATAAAAAATTTTTAAAAAATAAATAAAAAAGTACATACAAATACCATAATCTAACTCTCAATTTTAGAAATAAAAAGTCACTAAGACAATTATTTTGCCTTTAAGATTGTAAGAAATGCTGCAATGAACTCATCTCAGGGAGAAACACATACCACAATGATTTATCAAAGCCCCTACACGAGTCATGTTAGTGTGTCTAGAATCAATCGCATTATTAGAATTCTATACAATCCATGTATAAAAGGTAATCAAATATTGATCAATTTTATGGTAGTAAAATCTCACTATTTTTAAAGTTTTTTCTAATTTTGATATTTTAATGAGATTCGAATTTGAGATTTCATATACCCCTCTTAAATAGTTTACTTACTAGTTAATTTGGAGATTATTCAAACTCTTTATCAGATACAATCTCAGAGTTACAAAACCATCCAACATTGATAGACTTCATAGTATCACAGAAATTCCACAATGATATTGTTGTAAGAAAGTATTTATAAATCATTCTATTCTAATATAATTAATAACTGGTGCCCCTCTATCATCCGCGGGGTGATGGCGCAGTTGGCTAGCGCGTAGGTCTCATAGCTTCTGAGTTATCCTGAGGTCGAGAGTTCGAGCCTCTCTCACCCCATTTTTGTCCTGCGATGAATCAACCCAATCTGCAGTATCTCAAGACAAAGTCAATCAACCAGCATAACTTAGAATGAATATCCGAATTTTGCTTGAAAATTTCTAATTCACAGACCAACGAAATCTATCGTGTATAAATGGTAGAAATAAAATAATTATTGCTGACTAAACAGCATTTAATCAGCATCTTCTAAACGATACAAATTCTCTGTTTTACATATAACAAATCAAATATTCAGTCTTTCTTTCCTTTCTACTTGGCCTAAAGTTCTAGCTGTACTCCATTCTTAGTCCGTGAAAAGAATTTGGCAAACCCGTTTCTGTTTTTCTCAGGATAGACATGATTCGATGATACTGCAGATGAAGTAGATGAAGATGCAGATTGTGGCGTGTTACTGTCACTCTTACTATTTGTTGAACCAGAGCTCTCAGCAGCTATGCTCGGAGAGTTCTGATCTTTTTTGGGCGAAAATGTTTCATTTGAATGTAACCTCCACGATTCTCCACCAGGTTTGGGTACCGGTAATGCTCCCCGAGATAATTCTTGTATGCTTGCAGTATCAATTAGAAAATCTTCCAGTGTTGCTAGAGATTTCAATTGCTTCCCAAGAGATACCATTGTTTTCTGGCACTCAGCAAGTTTTCCAGCAGCCGTTTCCAGGTCCTCCTGCCATTTGCAAATTTTATCATTATATTTAGAGTCTAAAATATCTAGTTCAAAATGTTCTATAGATTCTCCATCAATAAATTACCTGTTTTATCTTTACTTCACTGTTCGACCTTGCAATTTGCTGGAGCTCAACTTCTTGTCTCGTTCTCCATAGTTCTTCTTCTAGTTTTTTGCACTTGATTGTAATCTGCGCTGACACAGCCCTTTCCTTTTCAACCTCTTCTTCTAAGGTGTTGATCTTTGCAGACATTGTTTGAGCCTCCGCTGTCATGCTACGGACTTTAGACTCGACAAGCTGCTTTGATTCATTTGCCGTATTTAGCTCCATTTTGAGCTCTTCCCACTTCATTTCAGCCTCCTTCAGCTGAAGCTGTGATGCCTCAATAGAGTCTTGACTCTTTGTTAGCACAACCTCGAGTTCAGTTTTCTCAGCTTCCATCTTTTCTATTTTCTCTACAAGTTTTGCTTTTGATGCTTCCATGTTATCTATTTTCTCTTCCAGTGCAGCATTCTCTGCTTCCATCTGCTCTATTTTCTCTTCCAGTTCAGCCTTCTCTTCATTCGTCTTTTCTACTTTTTCTTCCAGTTCAGCTGTTCGATGAATCATGGCTTCAAGTTCTGCTCTTAATGAACTTTCTGCATGAGTAGATCGCTCAGTAACGGCTTCTGATTCAACATGACTTCCACTTCCATTATTGGGCAACGCAGCAAGCCGTTCCATCTCAAGAAAATCATCCATCAGATCAATTTCAGTTGAAGAGGCAGGGAGATTTCTATTGATAGCTTTGTCATTTTTGAACTGATCAAGCTCAGCGATAAGAGCTGATGCCCACGAGTCAGAGCAACTTGTTTCACCCCTCTTGCGGATATCAATCTCCACAGTGTTAAGCCAGTCCCCACTGTCTGATTGACTGTCCACTAGAGATTCAACACAAATGGAGGAGGCAGCAGTAGATTTATGATCATTTATTGACGAAGCTCTACATGTCATAGCTTTTAACCTCCGGCACTCCGCCTCAAGTTTTGCCATCTTCTTTATGCTCTCTAAATGTTGCTTGCTGGCTGTTTCAGCCGCTTGGGTACTCAAGTCCCTCTCAATCGCCCTGATTTCTAACTCCTCAGACTGAGACAGGAGCTCCATTTTGAGGGCAGAGTTCTCTTTCTCCAAAACTTCAAGCTTCTGGCAAAGATCAGGGTCAATGACAACTTGAGGTTTGGATTTAACAGTCTCTACTTTGTTCCGGAGCTCAAGAAGCTGGCTTTCAAATTCAAGCTTCATGGATTGTGACTCACGGGTTTTCTTCTCCACAGCTTCACATATCTTTTGCTCGTGCTCATCTATTGCTTGTCTCAGCTGCCTAACACATTCCTTCAGGGCTCCGTCAAGATGGCTCACTCTATCTTCCAATGTTGAGTTCTGCTGTACTGCAGCCTCAAGTTTTTGCTTTAAGATCACCACTTCATTTTCAGCCTTTTCCCAACCTAAAGTTACATATGGGAATTTGTGCAAATAATAAGAAAAGAAATATGATTTAAGAAGCTTACAACAATACAACAGTTACATTTCATGGTTGAGAAAACTAATCATCCAAACTTTGCATTTAATAACAGCTATTGATTACTACATGATACCTGCAATAGCTTCTTCAGCAACTTTGGCGTGCTGCCTCACCAAGTCCTCTTTGGCGCTAACATTTACCAGAGCAGCAGATAATTTTTCAGTCAGAAACCTAACATTATCGTTAATATCTTCTCCATTAGCTACAGCCTTTGACGTGACTTCAGGTGATTGGGTACTGTCATTAGGAGATGCCTTCAGAACTTCCTGCTTCAACAATTAGAAATTAGTAAAAAATCATGATAACGAAAATTTATGATGCCTTTTTGGGCCATCAAACTATTTCTATCTACTCTCCCAGAAAATTTACTTAACAAGATTTGTCAAACAATATTTACTGAAAAGACTATTATTTACGAAAGCTCTTCTACATTTTTGCTAGAGCTTAAGAAAAGTGGCTGAGTTTTGTATTTTTAATGATCATTTAAAATTCAGGCATGAAAGTAGCAGTCAGCATAACAAGTAACAGTAGTACTCAAGTTTCATAGTTCTTTCAACAGTCATCTGCTTTGCATAATATTCTATCACTCAGGCTAATAATGAATCCACAGAAAATAAGCAGGGACAAGGAAGTTCTTTGAAATAGACAAACTAAAAGCAATATGAGGGGGAAGGATGGGAAACCAACAAACTAGAACTGTGACTCAAATAACATATTAATAAACTTTATTGCAGACCTATAGAGATATTGCCGAAAAAAAAACACAAATAGCAAGAATTTACTTTTACTTAATTTTTTATATCCAGTGGGCAGTTCATAACTTAAGGTGAAAGAACTGAAAATGGATAGGATTTCCAAATGGCAAGATTGTGAATGCAAGTATTTTCGTTTCCTGTCCTGGAAAAACAGGATTTATGGGAGGCCAACGGAAATCATATTCAAAACACCGTTTTTTTTTTTCAAAAGTCATCTGTAAACAGAATTTTCATTTAGGAAAAGAAATACACAATGTTGTGAGTGAATTAAAAGAATGCATTTAAGCCTGAAATTCGTTGAAACTATGGAGGTTTTTAAGCAAACCAAACTTCTGGTAATTTTAGTTCTGAGCTTAGAAAAAACATTTCAATTTTTTCCGTGTCAATAAGTTGTTAATACAGGGGCATCAGTTACAGACCTGCTCATCAGAGTATCTCTCAGAATGCGAAGATATCGATCCCGAGCTCTCAGTTTCTCCCGGGCTTCTCTCAGAAGACTTCCTCTTCCATAACCATTTGCGTTTTTCCATTTCAACCTACAATATCCCAGCAACAATTAGCACACCACATTACAGATTGTTTATCTGCAAACACATTCAACCCAGCATTCAAATTATCATCAACAACCCATCAATAAATCCATTTCTAAATACCAATAACCAAGGCAGAAATTAAGAATGATATCTTAAATCAACTTTCATTGTTTTCATACCGGATACTCATGCTCCGCTCTTATAAAGCAGAAATGCATTTCTCGCACACTCTCAAACATTAAACAAAAAGATGACTTAGCTTATCATTTTCTCAGCTTTGCTTCAAATCCAAACCATTAACTAACCAACTCAACAACAAAATATAGCAATTATAAGTTATAACTGCACAAATATATCGCCAAAAAGAACAAAAAGCAGAGAAGTCCAAAAAAAACACACATTGTCAGTAAAAGAAGCAACTGAAAGCTCAAATAACCAAACAAACAAACACTATCAAAATTACCTGAAACACTATTAGTTTGTGAAATCACAACATATCATTACTAAATGGACACAATCCCAGTAGAAAAAACTGATAATATTCCAAAAATTCAAAATCTATGAAACAGTGACAAGTGTAAAAAGAAAAGATCCCAAAATGAGTGACCCGTGAACGATAAAATTGGCATGCACATTTATGTTCAAATAAATAAATATTAAGAACCCAAAAGTGTAAAATTAGGGAAAAAAAAAACCAGAAGAAGAAAAGGCAGAGGACCCAGATCAAATACCTTTGACTGGAGACCAAAACAAGCTCAGAGATGAGATGGGAAGAGAAATAAATGAAAACAAACGATGTTGTTCAGATTTAAGATTGCAATGAGCACAACAACCAAAAATAAAAAATAAAAAAAAGGTTATTTTCAATGTACCCCAATATTTTGACATGTTTCACCTTGTGTCTTAAAATTTTACTTTTCATCATCACGCCCCCACTCCTTAGGTACTTTCGTTAAGTTAAAATGATTAAACTGTACAAGTATCATTTACATATGCTTTTGTAAAAATAGAATAAGCAAAAGAGAAAAAACCCCAAAAACTTGCAATGAACATTCTAACGTTGTTTAGGGTGTTTTTAAAATTATTTTTCAATCATTGTTTTCTTAAGTAAAAATGAGATTGAAAATAGTATTCTTGAATTAATATTTTTTTAAATTTCAAGAATATATTTTCTAATTTTTTAAAAAAATAGTTTTATCAAATATTTTAAATAAAAAATAATATAATATAATATATCATCTTAAATTATATTAAATTTCATATAATTTTTTTAATCTAGTGATACATTACTCGTTAGAGGTACAATGAAAATGAATAAAATTATGAGGTACACGATGGAATACTGTTAAATACGTGGGGTAAATTGAAAAAAATCAAAACAATTCTACGTAAGTCTGCGAAAATTCTGTCGAAACGCAGGCAGGCGTAATCATATAACAGGAAACAAGTTTAGCAGGTAACGTGGGTTTCTATTTCTTGTTGATTTTGTTTTTTAAAATATTAGAAGTAGAAAAAGCAGCATGTGATTGGGTGAATGTGCAGGGATGCAGAGAATGAGGGTACGAGAGACCTCAGAACGACCTTTTCAGCTTTGCTTTATTTATTTATTTATTTAGTTTTCTCGTTTCGTATTTTGAAAATCGAGCCGCACTTATTCCCGCCCATGCATGAAGATTACTGCACAACCATTAATGCTCGTTTAATAATGAACTAATTACAAATGGACCCTTAAAGTTTTAATTTTCACAATAAAGAGCATATTTTATCCATTTTTGAGCAATCAAGTTCCTGACCGTATTAAAATGATTAAAATATTTTTTAGTATTATTTTTTAATACTTATAATTTTTATGTGAAATATCTATTCAAAAAATTTGTTAAATCAAATTTATTGCAGCACAATAAATTCAATCTATGAATCAAATTTATTACTATATTGTTTTGATTAAATTTATTTAAGAATTTAGACTCAAATTGAATCCAAGCTACTCTTATAAGATAAAGATAATTGACCACAAATCAAATGAGTTTTAAACTATTCCCTTTTCAGTCGGATGGTTTACCATTACACCAATCAATGATATTTAGTTTAGTGTTACTAATATTTTTTAGTCAAAAAAATACAATATAATATGCGGGATCTTATTATAGTAATTTTATTGTACCGTAATGTGCAAAACTAAACCTAAGCTCGGTAAAATAAATTCTAATGATAGAGAATTGCCTACAAATCGCAATGGTATACAAACGTAGTGGAGGAAATAGATGGTGGCTTACTACTAAACTTGTTTGCAGTTTTTCCCTTTGGTGTTAAGTTACATACTCTCTCTCTTATATTACATGGTAAAATCTATTAGAAAAAAGGTTAATTATGTCATTTTAATAGGGTTAGGGACACATTTGTTAAAATGGAAAAATTAGCGACTGGGATGTTATTAAGCTTTCAAATTTTTGATATCTCTCGCTTCGTTCAGTTGATACTGTGTGGCCTCTCAGCTTTTAATTTTAAACTGTTGTTTGCTTGTCCTGCTTAAGTGGAGCAATGTTGTGAGAAGGCGGCCCGCAAAGGCTCTGTTTGGTTGTTGGGATTTATTTTCCTGTTTTTGTGCCAATATCTTCATCGGACGGCTGATAGCATAGGACACGACGCTCCACCGCCTCAAAACTCAAAATTTTTGTTTTTCTTTCATATTATTTCAAGTAAATTGGATTGATATAGAATAATAACATTGAGGTCCCTATATTTGTTTCTTTGCAAAAGTAATAACACAATTTTCCCGCTTGTACCAAAGTGGTCTCCAATCTGACAAAATGACTTGGTTACCTTCATAATTTTAACTTTTGACCACTATAATATAAGGGTATGAAAGTAAACACAATAGAGTATATTTGCACGTTTGTACGAAAGTCGTTCCTATCGTTATTTTTCTTGAGAATGTATTTGTGACGATGATGATGACAGCATGTGATGAACGGACCTGATCTATTGTTATCATAAGATCACAATCACTGTGACATGTCAATGTTTTTTTCCATAAAAGACGAACTGGAGGACGTCCTGCCATGCTTATACAAGAAACCACCGTAAATATCTTGTACTTTCCCTACTTGTATCAAAAATATTTACAATTTCGGTTGAAATGACTTAAATACCCTTAAATAATTAAGTTGCACAATTTTTAATTTCCATATTCAATATTATAATTTTTTTCTATCAGACAATAAAAACTGTCTTACAAAAAAGTGTTTAAATTTTTTAACTGCAAAAAAAAAAGATAAGTTTCTCTCTTATTAATCTAGAAGTAAAAATTGTTCGTTCGAGAATAAATTTTAAATATTTTAGTTTTTAATTGTTAATCAATTAAGAATTGATGAGAAAAAAACCCTTTTGGCAAATTACCTGATGGGCTGATTTGGGAACTTCTGTAGTGCAATTGTCTGAATAAATAATGAAAGAATGGAAGAAAATGGTGCGGTTGTGGAATATTACGCTTATGTCACTACAATTATTGAGCGACATATAATAGCAATAGGCATTGTATTTATATATAGGCTGTGCAAAGGATAGGCAATCAATCACTCAGAAATGTCAAAAGTATGTTTGATTTCCCTTTTTTTTCGGAACCATTTTCTGAGAATGGTCTGTGGCCCTCGTGAATTGATTCACCGCATATTATTTTTAATTAATTTATTACTAAATATTTAAAATTTTAAACAAAAATAATATTTTTATATCAAAATTTTCATTCAATCAGTAAATAATACATCATTTTAAATAAAAAATAATATTAAAAATAAAATATTACTTGACATGAGTTAAATTTTATTTTTTTTATAACGTAATAATACTATTTTCAGATCTTGCAAATATATTTTACAAAATTATGAAAAAAAAAAAAAACTTTTTGCTTTGTTTACATTTTGAATTAATGCCTATATAGGAGCGGGGCAGGTAGATATGGGAGCGGGAGACTTTTTGCTCCTTTAAATTGAATTTAAAGGCCGTTGGATGTTTTTGACAATACAATGAGAAGAGGAGAAGTTCCTACATTCTAAAGTCAATTCCCAGCAAACACATACGCGTATTCTAGTACTAAATAAATAAAATTTCTTTGCTGCAGACACCCACGTCTTTTAAAATACAAATATACACGACATTTATCTGTTTAAAGAAACAAATATCTACACACTCTTATGTACAGTCATTCATGCATATATTAAAATAAAATATATTAGTAATTTTAATTAATATAATATTTATTTTATTTAATTTTAATTTTTAACAAATTATTAATTTAAATATTAAAAATTAATATAAAATTTTATATTATATTAAAGAGCAATTGATCTTACACACGTGTGCGTATGTGGAGCATGATTTATAATGCTAAATGCATACAAACTGTGAAATTTGAACCATTCTTGCATAATCAAGGAAGGAGGTGGATGGCATGGAGTGATTTCATTTCATTAGATATATTTGAGTCTAGCAAATTTTTTTTTTATCTTAGCATTTTATTTTATTTTTTGAAATTCAAATAATTAAATGTATTTATCGTATTATTTAATTCCTCAGGAAAAATATGTAATCCCAATTGGGCCGCAATTATTTATTGATTGGCCCAACAATATGGGCACCCTAACTTCGTGATTTCTTCGCTGTTGGGCAAATGCCCCATGGTTGGCCCCATAATATTGTTGCCAGGGAAAAATTAGAAACGAGGAGTTTTTCTTTTTTAGTAATTAAAATTATTTTTTAATTATATATTTATCTAAATTTATTTACGTGTTAATTATATTTTTCTTTAAAAGATTGAAATTATTTTTTAATTCTTATGTAAGGAGATTCAAATCATGTTATTAGAATCAAAAAAATTATACGATCCTTGTAAATAAACGCCATTTCATTAGTAAAATATGCTACATCAGTAAAAGGCTAATAAGCTTTTGCCAAGGGAATTATATCCCAATCTCACAAACTATGGTTGAGTGAGTGGCTTATCAACCACTTGACGCACGAGATCATTATTTTAAATATATAATTATTATACGATGTGATTACTAAATTTTAAATATAAATAAAAAATAAGGAATGAATATTATATGATAAGTAAAAATATTATTTATTAACGCACTTTAATAACTATGGTTTTACTTAATTTTAAACATATTCAAATTTTAATTAACAAATACAATAATACCTGCATAAAATCATGGTTATCCAACTTAAAACCCAGTAGAGACTATATGGGCCAGTTGGGTTGAATTTTGGTACGAAACCAAAGCCCAGTACGACAAGGGCTTGCCTGACCCAAAAGGTACAATTTCAGCAACATTATGCAATGGGTAACTAACATCTGGATCTCTATTCTCTTACGATGTTTCAAGTAAGGATATTAATTTTTCCATTTATAACAAATAGATCCTTAATTAATTCTCACGAAATAACTGAAATACCCATTAGAATTAATCAACATACTCTGCACTTGTAGTGGTCAAAATTAAATAGTTTAAGGTTTCTATATATTATGCTGGGGATAATAGTGTTTAGGTACTTTCTATATTTATAAAAAAAAATATTACTTTCATTTTTTATCAAATAAGTCTGTAACTCCTGATAAAATGACTAAAATCTCTTTTAATTTTAAATTTTTACATTTTCGATATAAAGAGTACGTAGTTTAATAACAAAGAGTATTTCATTATTTCAGTAAGGTTAGATACTGATTTAATAAAAATGAATAAATTATATCTTTGTTTATAAAACCAAGAAAACTAGGGTACCTGTCAGGGCTGGCAGGACAAAAGAAAAATAGAAAAAAATTGCGACAAAATAAAAAAGGAAAAAGAAAAAGCCAAGCTGGCAGGAACGAAGCATGTAGTTGACGTGTCAAATTAGGACTTGTCAACAGGAGACATTCTTGTCCCTAGTACACGTGTAAGCTACGTGAGTTGAGTTTGTTTGGTCAAAATCTCCTACTCTAACTCCAACAACTGGTTGGACTCGTTCCGAGTTGTGTCTCGGCCTCGAGTGGGACATAGGAAAATAAATAGTTAAGAGGATATTCCATGGCTGATGCCTGACAGACACGAGACACGTGTCTTTTGTCTTCGGATTTTTTATTGTTTTTTTCTGGACCATATAATTTACTTAAATTCTGTCACTGACCAAAGTATTCTTGTTAGACAAATCATGTATTTATTACTTTCAAAAAAATTTTCCTGAGCTGAAAATCATCATCTCCACAATTACAGAGTACAGAAAGACGTGGACACTCTATTTGCCCATCATCAACTCTGCACAATTGTATCCACATTTCTATATCATCCGACTCTTACAACGTTATAACCAGCTAGCTAGCTGGAGCTGACAAGAGCGAAAACGAAAATAACAAAAACAAGAAAAGCCAGAGAGCTCAAGAAATTATCAAAACATTCATGTCTCAAACGATGTTGCTTATGTCTGGTGTTTCCACTTCCCTTGTGGGAAATCTGAAGAGAGATTCTTTTCTTTCATTTCAGAGCCAAAGATTGAAGCCTAATATGCAATTCTCTCAGTTTCTGTTCAATCCTTTGTCTAATTCTTCCGCTGGTTCATGTCCTAAATACTTCACTACTTTTGCTCTTTTCAAATCGAAAACCAAAGCCCCTCCCAAGAAGGTTTCTGTTATTTGCTTTTGTTGTTCTAGTTTTTGCTTTTGTTGTTATTGTTGTTGTTTGACTGTTGTTTTATGATCTCTATTTGCAGGCTGGGACAAAGCCAAAGGAGAAAGTTGAAGATGGTATATTTGGGACATCTGGAGGAATTGGTTTTACAAAGCAAAATGAGTTATTTGTTGGACGTGTTGCCATGCTCGGCTTTGCTGTGAGTATTTCTTGCCAAATTTGTACAGAAACAACCATTTTTTTTCCCTTCATAGATTGACCAAATATTGGCAGATTTTATCATCCCCTTGAAGGGTTTATAACATACTTGTTAAGTACAAACTTTCCCACCTGAATATTGCTGTAAAATAACAATATTTAGACTTATACAATGTTGATTTACTGTTGTTTTGCAGCAAAGATAATGTTGTACTCTAAACACTGTTATTTCTCAACAAGTCCCTGTTTTATAAAGTATGAACATTAGCACTTTGAGAATTTCTTCAAAAACATAATCGATGTTTTCTGCATCTTTTTGTGTAGGCTTCCTTGTTGGGTGAGGCAATAACTGGGAAAGGAATTCTAGCTCAGTTGAACTTAGAGACAGGAATTCCCATCTATGAAGCAGAGCCACTGCTTTTGTTTTTCATACTTTTCACTCTGCTTGGAGCCATTGGAGCTTTGGGTGACCGTGGTAAATTCGTCGACGACGCGGCTCCGGCAACCGGCCTCGAAGGAGCTGTCATCCCTCCCGGTAAAAGCTTCCGGTCAGCATTAGGTCTCAAGGAAGGAGGTAAATTTGCAATTCTCCCCTTTCCATCAATGAAACTTAGTGGATGAATGAACTAACTTTGAGATATTTGTTTCTGATTTGCAATTTAAGGTCCCATATTTGGATTCACAAAGGCAAATGAGCTGTTTGTAGGAAGATTGGCACAACTGGGAATTGCATTTTCATTGATCGGAGAAATTATAACAGGAAAAGGAGCACTGGCACAACTAAACATTGAGACAGGAATTCCAATTAGCGAAATTGAACCGCTTGTGTTGTTCAATGTTATCTTCTTCTTTTTTGCTGCCTTGAATCCTGGAACTGGCAAATTTGTCACCGATGAAGATGATGAAGACTAGATCAAACTTAATTAGCTTTTGCTTTTATCATTTGTAATGGTGTAAACTTCGTATTCTGTTCATGTAGAAGTTCAAATATTTTCTCTTTTCTCTCTTTTTCTTTCTGTTTGGATTCATGTGCTATCTACACAGGAAAGCAAATCCCAGCAGCAAAAGCAGCAAGGGCCAGTTTGAAGTTACTCAAAAATGATTTTCCTTTGATATACTAATGTTTTCAAAAATCAACTTTGTTTTTTTTTTTTTTCATTTATCCCTAAATGAATTTATTAATTCTTATGTAAGTATGAAATATAGATTTTATCCTTCTTATAGATATTTTTTGAACTTGATCAATTAGCACCCACTATTATATATATATATATATATATATATTTTAATGGGGTAGAAGTTTGAGTTTGTGTAAGTATTATTATAATTTTGTTTAGATATTTAGCCTCGAACTGCACTGCTGAAAATTAATATGAATATTATTATAACACTATCTGAATATTTAAGTTTAAATAATTTTTACTCCATAATAAATAAATTAATCAATCCACAAATTATAAAATAGTTAGAGTAACATTTGACTCTAATCTCGGTAATATTTTATTAAAGAAAAAAAATGCCTATCTCACTTGGCTAAGGGGTCATTAATATTTATAAAACACTTTTTAACATTGAAATTGATCAATCAAATTTATTTATTTTTATAATTTATATAAAATATTTAATATTTTTAAAAGTATAATTACTAAATACCTAACAAATTTTCTGTTCAAATAATTATTTATTTTATAAAATTATTAATAATTATTTCAAAATTTATAATATTATCAAATTGACCCGAAGGCATTTCCATCTCACCAATATATTTATAATTCTCGTTGGATTTGGTCGGTTGATTAAAGAAAGTAAGAAAAACATAAGAAGTTTCGCATGCGTGTTTTGTTTGGGGCCTTTTGGCCAACAAGAGTTAATCATTTTTAATGTCTTCAACGTTACATTAGCGGGTGAAAGTCAAATAATATAATTAGTTTGTTTATCCAACAATTAAATTTTGCTTAATTAAAAATTTAGATTAAGAGAAATTCTTAATCCATACGAACAATGTTTTTTTCATAATCATAATTTAAGTAATTTTTATAGATATATTATTATTTATGTATGATTAACATAAATATTAAATTATATTTTATGAACAATTAGTAATTCAATTACAAAATTTAAGTTAAGAAAGAATCGCCATTTGATTTAGTATGAATTATATATAATTTTAATTTATTCTTCTAACCTATTATATTTTATCAATAATTAATTGCCAACTTGTATTTTCTTATAAAATAGCTCAAATACTAGTATTGGTTTTTGTGGAAACAATTTCAATGATGATACATAATTAATAGTTGGTTTATTTATTTTTTAATAAATAAATAATAATTTTAATTTGTTTAAATATTTGAATTGATTTTGATTATATTAGTCTATTTGTGTGTATGTGTATATGTAAAGTGAACTAATTAATCAGTTGAAAAAATGAATTATTAGTTTTATGAAGTAAAACTAATTTTTAATTCAATTTGCATTTGGAAAGAATAGTTAGATTCAACAACCAAAACAATATAGATATTAATTTTTATACAATTTTTTATTTAAATTTAATTGGTATTTCTTATCTCTATTCACACACAATAAAAAAATAATTGAAGATAAATATAAAAAAAATAAAAAAATAAAACTATATTTACAATTATCATATTTTAAAAAATAAGCAAAAATATTATATTTAAAATAAATATTTAATAACTAATATTTATCAAACACATTTATTTAAATTTAATGGTAATTAATATCAAATATTCCCTAAATCCTTGAAAATCCTTTTATTTTTTAATTTGATTTAAAGCGAATTACTTTAACCAAAAAAATAGAAAAGAAAATTTCAATATCTACCAAACTAACGATGCTCGTCCAAGCTTTTGCAAAGTCGTATGATGGGCAAACAACCAACCTCATTTCTTAGAAAAGATTAACACGTGTCACGTAAACACAGGTTCACCAACATAAAACAATTATATTTATTTTATTCATAATTTACTATAATGTAGAATAATTATAAATAGTGAAGTAATTAATAACTTAATTAAATAATAATTAAAACTGGATAATAACATCTAGGTCCTTGTATTTTAATGTTTTGATTATTAAGATACTCTATTTTTTTCATTTATATCATATAAACCTCTGACGCCAGGAAAATAAATAAAATATCTTTTAGTGTTCAAGTTATGATTATTAATCATGCCATATTAACATGACCTATAAAATTTAAGCTTATCTGTATTTCATACTGTATTTTTGTTGCACTCACTTTTCAAATGTCCAACATGATTAATTTTGTATCGTGTTGTAATGTATTAGACTTTGAATTTGTTCTATTTTTTATTTTTAATAATTAAAGTTCTTAAATATTACTAAATTTATTTTTATATAATTATTGTTGTCAATATTGCAATTTTTTTTATTTTTTTATATGTTTCAATTAATTATTTGTACTTGTGTCTTGACCTACATGGCGATTATTGAACTCTCATGTGTAAATTATGAGTTATATCCAAGTCCATGTAGGCTCTCATGCCATGCTAGCATGATTGTTTAACACTTATAGTTAAAATTCAATACTCAAAGGGTAATTTTGTTACACGAAGAGGGATTGGGATCTATTTGATATAAATGAATAAAATATATTAATATTATACTAATCGAGTGACTCTAGTGTTATTTCTCCAATTAGAAACTTCATTGTTTCCGTTATTAGCTTATCTAAGCAAGAAAGGCACAAAACAAGAGCCACCTCTTCAGCCTCGGCTACTTGTAGCTTTAACTTCTCCCTTCTCTTTCTCTGTTCTGTGTATCTAGAAAACTGTTAACTTACCCGATTCAGGCGGCACACGTTCGTCACCGACCACTCAAAGTCAGACACTTCAGTTTGTGTTTTAATCTTAATACAGTTGATTGATCGTTCAGTTTCACCTGTCCAGTTCCGTCACGTTTCAGAAGTCATAGCCACGACCAGATACGCTGATTTGAGTGAAAAAGAAATGGAAAATTCCGTGTTTGTTAATGGAGATCACCATCATTCCTTTTCTTCTTCTGCTTCTCAGAGGCATGTTAGCTACAGGTCCTCTTTTTCTCTCTCTATGTTTTGACAAACAAAAAAACCTTTTTTTTCTAAATTTTATGGCTTTGGATGTTTATTTTGTTGAATTCAATTGGGATTTTATTATCTGCTTTGTGGAGTTCTTTGTAGCTCGTTTGGAATGTTAAAATTTTGAGTGTGTAGTATATTTGAGATGGGTTTGTAAGTTTTTTGGATGGAAATTATGAAATACTTTGAGATTAGTTGAGATTATTTTTGGGATTGAGGTGTTGTGAGACGGAATAATATATGTCAAGTAGGAGATTAGCTCGGAGGAAAAGTTGGTATTTATCAAAAACATTGGCTGCATTGCAGTGGTCCCAAACATATCCTTAATTAGTTTATTTTGCTGAATTGAATTGGGCACCTTAGTATCTACTTCGTTCGGTACATTGGAGCTTGTTTGGAAGGTTCAATTTTGAGTGTATAGCTTGTATTAGATATGTTTTTAAGGTTTTTGGATTTAAATTATGAAATAGTTGGCGATCAGCTGAGAGTATGTTCGGGGGATCCCTAGATGTCAAGTATAAGTGGAAGACTTATAGCTCTATTTAAAAATTGATATTTACCGGACACTTTAGCTGCAGTGTACTGGTCCAAAACATACACTTGACTCAGTAAAGGTTAAGGCTTTAATATTGAATTTGAGGAATGACTAAGATGATAACAAATTCACCGAATTTATGCATCTAAACATAATATTACAGATTAGATTGAAGTTATGATGTTTTCCAATGAGAATCAGTGGTTAACCACTTACAAAATTGTACTACTTGTAAAACTATTTTACCTAATTTATGGGGAGCTATGGTTAGAAACCTTGCTAGGTAGTGATGATAGAAATTTATCTTGAATTTTAGCTTCTTTGGATTCATGATTAAGCTTGAATCATTTTGATATTTGTGGTTTTGGCGATCTTGTGTAATTTTACAAGGGCTGCAATTTGATTCTCTTAAGTCTGAATGAATGAGGAGAGCACCTTTGGATATGTGAATTAGTTGCAGTGTATGGGTCAATGCATAAAAGGGCCTCTAATCCTACCATGTTGGTGTTTTGAAATGGGATGTTTGAAGATGTGGTTTAGCATAGTCACTTGTTTCTTGATTACCTCATTGTACATTTTAGATTTGTAGCTTTAAGGGGTATGCGAAACTAATGGGGTTATTCAATATTAGGGGTTGTCCAGATTGGCCATAAATGAAACCATTGGCTTATTAATAACTTTAGTAAGTTTTCTTGCTGTTTGTGTCTTTGACAGGCTTTAAGGTGCCTTGCTGTTGTGTGTTTGATAGTTTTGTGGTATTCTTGGCTTTTGTCTTCGCATTGTTCTGATGTAATCATAAATTAAAAGCAAGCAGGGATGTCAGAATCAAATTCTTGGACATTGATGTTTAATTGGACCACTTTGAAAACCACTTGTTATTCATCAGCTTATTATCAGTTCCGTGTGAACACATATACTTCTTTTTACTGTTCTTGGTGTCCTTGTGCTAAGTATCATGACAATGATCATGAAGATCAGATCAAATATCTGAAATCAATACGAAGGTGTTTGATAATATCTTTAAACTCTACTTTTGTATTCAATGTGCCACCTTCACCTACCTTGATACTATGATGCCAAAAAGATTAGAGGGCATACGAATTGAAGTTATATTTGCTTTCTACTGGATTTCTTGCATTTTTGGTTTTAAATCTTGGTTATATATATGGAGATAAGAGCATGAAAACAGTTTTTTGTGCAGCTGTGGTGCTTGTGGCTACGAGCTAAACCTTAGCTCCTGTAATCGGAACATCTCAACCATTGGATTGAAATATGGGAAATCTATGAAGCGAGGGATCATTTCATTCTTAGACATTGACGAGAGCAGATTTACTCAGGTTGATGAGTTTCAATGCATTCCCCACTTTTCCAAAAACTCCTGGAGCCTTTTCCGCCACAGAACTAAACTTCTCTGCCGTAAGTGTGGTAACCATATTGGAATTGCTTATGATGAAAAAATCTCAGCTCACCCACCTGTATCAGAAGGTTCAGATTCATTCTCTGTCAGTGATGTCTCTGGACGTAGAAAATATGATGTTCGAATACGTTCCTTACAGCCTTCATCTGTCGAGGAATCTGAGACCCCACGGTTCTCATGATACAATGGAGTAAGTTTCAACATCTTCTGTGATATTTGCATTGCATCAACGACAAACTGTACTAAGAATTTTATTGTGTGATTATTTTGTGTATAGATGTTTGAGTTCTTATGTTTTATATTTATATTTTTTTCCTGTTTCTATTTACCTTAATCTATATATAGCAAAGTGTCAGAAACTGAATCAAAAGAAAATGCAGGACTGATTTGTTTGTCGTAGATGGACAACAGTTTTCGAATTTGAATGAAAAAGAGTAAAATTTTAATGTTTGAGCTGAATAGCTGAAGAGCTTGATTTTAGCATTAGCTTCGGCAGCAGCATTTTTTACTTGTTTCTCTTCTCTTAGATGACCGTTAGCTTTTGGACCATGGCATTCTCATCTTCTTGCGTTGACTTGAGCTTTTCATAGGAAACCACTTAAAGTTCAAGAAATGAGTCAAGCTACAATACAACTATTGTACCGTATGCTTCCCCAAAATTTATGATGTAGTTCCCAAGTTTTTAGCTGTATTTTTCAAGTTTCTTTTGTATAATGTATAAGTTGGAAAATACAATAGAAAATTTGGGCGTGGTGTAAAGAAAATCTTAAAACTTGAGAATTGCAACGAAAGATTTGAGGAATTATACAATGAAAGTCTGGCAGCCCTTTCCTTAAGAAACAGAGCTCGCGTGGCCCTTGGATGAAGAAAGTATTGATTCTGAAGCACAAGCATGCCCATTCTTCATTTGCAACATTTCGCATTAGAGAGTGAAAGACTTAAGGTGTAGTGTAGTATTTGTTACCGCAGATATTTTATTTTTAAAAATATTTAATTATATTTAAAATAAATTAATTAATATTTAAATAAACAGACAATAAATATTATAAAAATATATTAAATTATTTTATCCTTTAATGATTTTGTCAGTGTTAATGTGATTATTAAATGGTTTAAATTTAAATTAATTTTTATTTAACACGATATAATTATAATAGAGCATAAATAACTTATTTATTAGACTAATTTTAATCTTTTATCTGCCAATGCGTAACAAGATACTACATCAGGTGACTTTGTAGAAGAAATCCAGAATAAGAGAAAGACTGGAAAAGAAAAGTGATTTATTCACCAATTTTATTAAAGAGTGAACAAAGTAACAAGGTGAAAAGTCATTTGAATTCATCTTTGTTTAGAAAAGAAGTCTCCCTTTAATATCCCCTCCGTCCCCACACCCATTTCACTAAATTGTATATATACCAATATAACATTGTCACGTCAATTATATATATATATATAATTTAAAATTATATAACATGTGATAATATACATTAATTAATATATAAAAAATATATATAATAATTCTTAAATAATAATAAAATAAAAATAATGTAATAAATTTATCTAAAATAAATTAATAAACTAATATAATATATTTAATTGAAAAAAATATTTGATACTACATCTTTTATGTTTTTGATCTTAATTAAGATAAAATGTTAAATATTCAAACTTGATTCTTGTCATTTTATCAAATAATTTGATGATCATAATAATTGTGAATTAAAAATCACAATATTTTAATTTTAAGTATATTTTTCACCTTATTGTACAGGTTATATGTATCTATTAAATCAAAGACACAAATGATCATTTTCGTTCTTAGTATTTCTTTTTAAAAATTATTTTTAATAATTAAATTTTTAATTTTTAAAATATTATTTTTAAAACACTATCTTTATTTAAAAAAAAAATCCAAAATTAGTATTCTAAAAATCTTACCATAATGTCAATTTACATTGACTTGATTCTGGCCTGGTCGATGATCAACATCATACCTAGTAATCAATACATGGAAGTAAAGTCTATCTTCAAGATATCAACGGCCACCGAAACCTTTGAGTTTTTATGTTATCACAAGTAAAAACATAATTTATTCATTTTATATCAAATGAACCACTAATTCTTATTAAAATAACTGAAAATACCCTTAATTATATAAATTTCTACTGCTTTATATATGAATTCTAAAAGCTAAGTGGCTATTTGGCATGATAACCAGAAGAAAGTTTTAAATAAAAATTATTTTATTCGGAAGCTCAAATTTTAGACTTTTAAAAGTAGTTATATTTATATATATATATATATATATATATATATATATATATATTAAAATCTAAAATTATATGAAATATAATATAATCTTAAAACATTATTTATTAAAATAACCACCCACTTTTTTTTTTTAATGATGTGCACAAAAATCATATAATCCCTTTTTTTTGTTCGGAATTCTAATATAAAAGCTCTAACGGTACAAGATTTATACGAAAAAATTTAATTTAAAAGGTTATATTAAAAGAATCCTTGCAAAAGAATTATCAAGAACTTATTTAATGTAAATAAATAAATTGTATTTTTATTTATAAAATTAAAGGTGTCAAATGAGAGGCTCGGATTTATTGCATGAACAGTAAAAGCCAGTCTAACTTGTTGCGATACTGGGGTGAGTTTAAAAATAAAGGTTTATCATGGGGCTGGATCAGGATAAACTCGAGCCCGTCACGGATTGATCCACAAAATTTTTTTTAAATATTTATAAATGCTTAATTTATTTTTTAAAATTTGTATTTAAGCCCTTGAATTAATATATGAGGGCCAAGTCTTATTATTGTTACATGGCCCCGACCCGGCCTCTAAGCACGCACCGATCTCATTTTCGCGGTCGGAGCCCGTTTTATATAAAACTACAGAAGTGGAGATTCGACTGTTACTTATTGTTATTATCCTTAAATAAGGCAAACTTACTTCAACATTAAAAAGTCAAATATTGTGTCTCGTTTCCAAAATGAAGATCACTAGCATATCCAAATATCCCATCTCTCTCCCTCTCTTTTGGTTCTGTGTGCTAATTTCAACTTCATTAAGCTCTGTTTTTTGCTTCGAAAACTTGTAATTTTCAGGCAATTTTCAATTTGGGTTACTCTAATTCGGGCACTGGCTGTTTTGCAGGTGCTTTTTCTACTCAAAACTTGCCTTATGGTCAGACTTACTTTCACATGCCTGCCGGGAGATTCTCCGACGGCCGACTTATCATTGATTTCATTGGTATCAATTTCTAACTTCAGCTTCAGCTTTGCTTGCTTGCTTTTGCTTTCATGCTATTCTACATGTACATCAATCAGTTAAAAGGCGTAATTTGAGATTGTTGTGGTGCTAATTAACTTTAATAGTATAATAGCTAAAAGTGTTTGATATGTACTCAATAAAGTATTTCACAAAAACATTTGTTGTTTTTACAGGGTTGCCAATATTTACCATTCATTCAGACAAAACATTCATACTTCTAATATTTACGTTGCATTAATATTTAATAATTTTATTTCATAATAACTGCAATTTAAAAGGGCAACCTTATCAACCAGTATTGAATACTTTGTTTAAAATTATAGTATTTACATAATTTAAAAAGAAAATTAAAAATGTGTTCAATAGCACTAATTTTAATGGAATTACTCATTTGGTTTTATTTTTATTGTTTTCATTTTACTATAATTGCGATTTCAAAGTAAGGATATTTCAATAACAAAAATGCCTAAGTAACTAGTACTTTAAGGAGCTGGTCTTTTAACAATCAATTAAGTGATTGAAAAACTTTGTGGAAATTTCAGCCAAGAGCTTTGGTTTGCCATATCTCAATGCATACCTTGATTCACTAGGCACCAACTTCACTCATGGTGCAAATTTTGCCACAGCAGCATCAACTGTTAGATTACCAACTAGAATCATACCCGACGGTGGATTCACCGCTTTCTACTTGGATGTGCAATTTGAACAATTCAGTCAATTCAAATCCAGATCTCAGATGATTAGAGCAAAAGGTAATTAATTAATCCAATTACTTATTGCATGAATTGCTTTTGATAATGGAAACAAGTTGTGTTATTTGTTAAGAGTATTTGATGTTTTTGCTAGAGGAATCTTTTCGAATTTAATGCCCAAAGAGGAATATTTTTCCAAGGGTTTATACACTTTTGATATTGGTCAGAATGATCTTGGTGCTGGGTTCTTTGCTAACATGTCTGTAGAGAGAGTTAATGCATCTATTCCTGATATTATCAACAAGTGCTCAGCAAATGTAATTATTGCTTTAAAAATTAATGAATTTATTTATAATAAAATAGTAAAGTTGTGTATTGATGCAGAATATATTCAAGTTGGGAGCTAGATCTTTCTGGATCCATAACACAGGACCAATTGGCTGTTTGCCTCATATTTTGGCCAATTTTCCCACAGCCATCAAAGACTGTTGGTTGTGCAAAGCCTTACGATGATGTAGCTCAGAATTTTAACCTCAATTTGAATAATGTTGTACTTCAACTCAGGAAAGATTTTCCTTCTGCTGCTTTCTCAGCATCAAGATGCGCTTGAGAATTATTTATTTTTTAATTTTTTATCTTATAAAATTAATTTATTTTGTCATCAAACTCTAGTGCCTATTGATCCAAAAATCATGTAGCGGTCTCAATATCAAGGTATGATATTTAATTGAAGTGATGTCATTGTACTAAATATCTTTATCTCTTAAATAATGTAATGTTTCAGTTTAAGAAAAAAATTTTAACTTACAATAGATAACTGAATGTACATTCATGTACATATACACATACATAGAAATACGTACATACACTTATTTTTTGAGATATCTCTAAAAGTAAACATAATTTTTTGAGATTAAGTATAAATTATGGTTTGCTAAGATCATATACTCTAAATATAGACTTGGTTTATTGAGATTAAATATACATCATATTTATTAAAATAAAGTATTCTAAAGGTAGATATGGTTTGTTTGAATATATAAATATTTGAAGGTAGACATGATTTTAAATATAAATATGGTCTATTGAAATATCTTTAAAAATGTACGTAGTTTATTGAGATTAAATATAAATCTATGGAAGTAAGCATAGTATATTGAGATTATTTATGAATCTTTTAAAGAAAAAGTGACATGGTCAATTTAGATTAAGTATGGATATGTGAAAGTAGACATTATCAATTGTAAACTTTTAGATGAAACATTTAAATTTTGGAAAAGCATTTGTATGGGTGGGTCGAAGATAAGGGTATAAGGCTGAATTGGATGAACTTCTTGCGTGGGTCATATTTCATATTTTTGTTGAAGAAAATAATTCAAGACTACCACTAATGATGCCAGTAGAGGAAGATGAAATCTTAATTTTTGGAACTCAGAATTTAGCAGATTTTGAGAAATCAATTTTAAGGATGTTGTAAAGATGGAAGATGATGATAATATTATTGTTGACACTTGATTTTGTAGAAGAATACACTGGTTTAACTAAATACATACATTCTCCAATAGTAAATCCACTAAAGGCATTACAATTCAAGAATTTTCTAAAAATATTTTAATATTTTAATAATATTCATTTGAATTATAAGTTTTTATAAATTATAAAAAATAAAATTATAAATACCAATATTCGAATGTCACATAGAGATAAATGCAAAAAATCCTAATTATCACAAAATTTTAAAAGGATAAATATTTATAATAAAAAAGTGATGAGATTAAATATAAATTTAAATTAAAATTTTAAAGTAATAATTTAAAAAATCAATTGTAAACTTTTAGATAAAACTTTTTCATTATAAAAAGGCATTTGTGAGGGCATGCCTCAATAAGTGTAAAAACATACTAGTATTAGATATTAGACAAGAATATATTGGTTTGGTTAAATATGTGCATTTTTCAACAATAAATCCACCTAGAGTTGGGTGATTTGTGTACTTTTTAAAAATTATTTTAATATTTTATAATATTAAATTGAATTGTAAATACATAATTTTTTGAAAAATAAAATATTTATAAAAAGATTCGGGTGGAGGATGTGGGTGAAAGTTCATACTAAATAAAACATCTACCTAAACCATATTGCAGAAATTTGTTGAAGAAAATATCTCAATACCATCACCGATGCTAGAGGAGGAAAATGAAATCTGAACTTAGGAAGGTGGTTAATTAGAGGACTTTGAAAAGTTAATTTTTAAGGATAATAATGATGACGGATATGATGATATTATTGATGATGAGATCGACANCAAACCTTAGGTATGGTACTTTATTTTAGAATAGATTCAACCTTCAAACTTTTCTATGATGTGAAGTTTCCAAACAAATTCATATGCAACAAATCCAATCACTCACTTGAATTAGAAACTAAACTTTTGATAGCCATACACAACTGATCTGTGCCCGTGGCGCTTCGTCACACACCATTAAACCAGATACATTGGCCATCAAAATTGTGGAACAGGAAATCTCTGCCGAAATGCAAGTCCCAACTTCTGGCAAACCAGTAAACAGATTTTGCCACAGCTAATCTGACACGAGCATCATTACTTTCCCTGCAAAACATGATAATTACAATACAAATAACCATCCACCAATATTTTCAAAAAGCAAGGTTACAAGCAGCCAACCCTTGATATTAACAAATTTAAGATAATTCAACGAATCTTATCAAAATAACAAAAAATAAAAAAATAATGCAACATATCTATGAGGTATACTTAAAGGTGCCCATCCTTATCTTTTTATACTAAAATTTTCGTCTTTCTTTGAATAAGCATCAAAGATTCTCCACTGCTTCCCACCCAAAATCACTGCCAAGATCTTTGACATTAGTTATTACTTCCGTCCTTTATGCTTTAATCAACTCAAACTCAAAACATCATATATTTAATTGTATAATAAATGTGAAATATTTACCTCTCTTAACAACTGCTAATGATGCACATACAAGAACTCATACAGATAACTCAATTCCACTCCAGAATAATTCCAATAGGATGCAATCAGATTTATAAACAACCATTCAGCTTCAATATTAAAAATAAAAAAAATAAAAAAGACACTACCAACATCGAGAGTATGATTCCAACAGGTTCTCAATAATTAACCAAAAAGAAATGACGCCTTGAAAGTTCCTAATAAGTACAAACAAATGGTTTATTTCTTACTGAGCCTTTCAAGTTTCCCCTTTCCTGAATGTACTACATTGTGAAAAAGACAACACTATTTCACTGTCATACCTCATGCATGCCTCAAACTTCAGCGAGCTTGAGTAAACAAAAATAGAATATAGCACCCAAAATATAACAGCCATATGATTATATTAGATAAGAAATTAAGCAAGAAGCGTCAGAATAACACAACAATAGCTTAAGACAAAGACACTTCATAGCAATAATGCCAAAACAGAACACACAAGGGAGTAATTTAATCATCACACTCACAAAAGATGTGCTGATTTAGATATGTATAAAAATTAGTTCCCAGTTCCGCATTCACAAAATAGCAAGCTCAAGCACTAAATATTCATCGATTCATCCTAATTTAATAATATAATATGTACTATTTGGGAAAACAATATTCTGAAAGCAAGACCATTCATTTTTTAAAGTTTCAAGTAGCATACCATCAATTTCCTTTTTCAAATTAATTTAAGCCCAATGAAACTCCACTTTGGTGTTTAATAAACATCAGAATATCTATAGAATGTCAGTTATAATCAAAAATTACCAAGTTAAAGATGTTTCAAAGCAAGTACACGGGGGAGAAAGTTAAGGCACCTAAAATCCCTTAGATTTTTAAAAATCCATACCTCAATATGTGACCATTGAAAGCATTAGCCATCTTCAGCATCTCCGACAAAATATCTAGCAGTACATTAATTTTACGATTGACATGAGATCCACAATGCAGCAAAAAACACTTGACCAGTGCTATAAGACCATAAATTTGCAAAGTACAAGAAATAAAAAGAGAATGACCATAACAAGTTATAACTTGTTAGCAGCACAAAATTACTATTTCTATTTTGGTCATTACTTGACCGCACCCAAAATTTTCAGGTTAAAACCTGTCTTTCATTATGACAAAGTACCGTTGTCTGAACTGCCAGTTCCACAGCATTCCTGCATAGAACAAAGATGGTCTAACAACAGCAATAACAATGGGCCAATGATCATCAACAGTGTTCCCTTTTTAGATAAGAAAGTATTTTTGGTATATTAATATTTAACGGGCATATCTAAGCCCCAAAGTTTCGTGTATAACAGGATTAAGCATCAACCATGCATTTATATCTCCCAAAAATTAATACAAATTACGTAAAACAGTCCAAGATACTAGATAAAAATGATCACCTCAATTACATCTATCAAAGAATTTATGTGCAGATACACTAGAAAAATATACATGTTATTCACAATTTCAAACCCATGGGCTATTGCCCATCAATTTGCAACTGGAAATACAAGAGAAAATTTGGATCAATCAGTATAAATTTTAAAAAGAAAAATTCTTAGCAAGTTCCAGTTTGTGTAGCTTACAGGTTCAAGTCTCATCTACATGAATAGTTAAAAATATGCTTTGAAATGCCTGCCTAATTCATTAGATTGACCATTCGTTTAGACCCGTATCTTTCTAATCCAAGAACATGTCCCTTCTCAAATCATGAAAACCTAAAGTCTTAGTTTTACTTTTTAATTACAGCAAAAGACCTAGTGGCCGACTGGACTGGACATCCTGCAAAGAACTGAGCATCACAGTTATGAGATAGGATGTCTAGAAAATTACTTACACATTAATCTCAACTCCATGAAATCCAAGAGCAGCAAATGTCACCTTTATTTTCTTATATTACATATAGTTAGAGAAGAGAAAAGACAAGAAACCTAATAAAAAAGAATCACAAAGAGATAAACAAGCCATCCACAAAAAAATTAGGAACCTACATAAGCCTACATAAGTGCAAAAAGGATTAATAAAGTACAAATTAAACAGCTTAAAAGCAAAAAAGACTCATTGTTAATCTACCTTTTTGCCGCTCAAAAAAATTTACACTCGCTTTAACATTACATGCTTATTCTTGTAATCTTGCCATTGTTTTATTGACTATTTTCTAACCATATCACTTGATAGCATGATCAACCTCCAGACTAAAAGATATCACCGGGAGTACAATGAACTTAAACTATTAATTAAAGATAATTTGTTATTCAAAACTCACCCTTCATTTCCGAAAAGTACCACACCTAGATGTTCCATCACATGAAGCAAATGCATCTAACTCTGCACCTGCACAGATAAAATTCAGATCACTCATCTAACAATTTCCCACAAGCATATGGAAACACGAGAAAATCTTCATGAATCCCCCCGCCCACAGCATTACAGAAACTCAAAAGCATATAAATAGAAAACTACCCTAACCCCGCTAATTGCAGCTCCAACTGCTATCACACTGTCCACGTCCCTAGTCGGATGGTATAAAGGATCTTTGCCGAAGAAATTTCTAACAAATTTTTGCACTTCGGACAAGTGGCACATCCCACCGACTAAAACCACCCCATCAATGTTATCAGCGGTGATATTTTCCTTCTTCAGGCACTTTTCAGAGACCTTCCCCGTTTTTGGAAGCCATTTTTGCAGTATATCCTCTATTTCATCTCCTGTTATCTCAGGCGTATCAATGCCTTTACCACCCTCCTCAATTGTGATTTTTTAAGTGAAAATTTCTCGGATCCACTGCCCAATTTCTTTTTGGCTTTTTCAACTGCAAGGAACATCCTCGCCACTGGACATAACTTTGTTCGCAATTTATCCTTGATTTCCTCCGCAGTCTTGTGAAGAATGTATTTTACTACTTCACCATCAAATGCTGTCCCGCCTGCAGATGTATGATGGGACGTTGCTTCTACCTAAATTAGGCAATTACCATCATTAGCAAAAATAAATTAATTAATTAACAAACAGAATGTTTCAAATTATTTTTAAAAATAAACAAATTATTTTTATAAGCAAATTACCTTTAGAACACCGTTATAACTCCTCACAACCGAACAGTCAAAGGATCCACCGCCGAAATCGTAAACAAAGAAGCAACCATCATTTCTATCCAAACGGTATGAAAGTGCAGCTGCAACGGGCCCGGAAATAAATTTTAAAGTCTTAAAGCCTGCTTTTTGACTAGCTCGATGTAGTCCTTTCACACGAGCGTTAGAAAAGTTAGGCGGAACTGCAGACACAGCTTTCGAAAAAACTTATTTTGTGGATTTCCAAGCCCAATGTCTTTTAACTTTCGTAAAACATTGATTAACATTTTTTTAGTCGTGCGTTTTTTCCCTTTTTTCTCGCTTGCAACAAATAGAAGTCTTTTTTTTTATCGTTTCGCATTGTATTCTCTGAAACAGGAAACCTTCTTAGTTCCTTCTGTAGAATGGGATCATCAAACTTTAAACCAACCATGCCACAAATTCCTAAAATGCAGACTTGTGAGTTTGTCTGGCAGATAATTTTAGCTCTTACACCGACCGACACCTTTGCCTCGAAAGATTCATTTGGCTGATAAAAAGCAATAGTTGATGGATTGGTTGGAATAAGTCTAGGGTTCTGCACATAATGGCCAAATATTAGAAATAATGTAACCAAAAATACGAAGGAAAACTATTGTAAACATCAATTAGACTTACCTCTCCATCCATAACTGCCGCATATATATTGCTGAATCCAATATTTATTCCAAAAACATCGGATTTTTCACTGTAATAAAGATTTTTTTTTTTTTTTAGGAATGTTAATAGAATGCATGTAGTACAATTTTATGCAATCCTGAGTTGAAAATCCAGCCTTCATGGTGATTAAAAGGGTAGACAATCCAGATAATCCATTTTTCTCCATTAGAAAAGCTCAAAAGGATGATAAAAGAATCAAGTATCACAATTATTATCTAATAAACTTACTAGTTGCTGTCACGTATGTAATTAACAAAGATATCATACTAAAAGTAGCTGCTACAGGAAAAACAAAAAACTAATATGGTTGAGTTTTGATTGATAATGCAGGGACAATGGGTGCACTGTGAAAGAGTATTTTGTGTGGTCTTTATTGGATATCTAGGATTGGGCAGCTGGTCCACTTCAAGGTTTGGCCTATATTTTGTGGATTATAAGGACAATCTCAAGATAAATCCAAATTCTCTGTTTAATGGTTCAAGAATTTCCTAAGTTCACAAAATGGAAGTGACAAGTTTTGGTATGTTTTTGTGTGAAGAAATTCAAAAAAAATTACGAAGCACAGAGAATTTGCTTCATTGGTTTGAAATAATGATACTGATGTAAGAGAAAATTTGTTTGATGCATTGATTATGAGAATAAAACGGTTAAAAGAAAAAGAATCCTTGTTGATTTGAAAGAATACAATGATATAAATAATATGACAAATTAATGTGTAATTTTGAAGGGAATACTGTCAAAAGATTTGATCAACATTTCTTTTTCCAAACTATATTTCCAACGACATTTATGCATTAAAGTAAACGAAATTGAGCCAAATTAAATAGATAAACATCATGACAAAATATCCCCTCGCAAACCAGTCATTAACGCCACCACGTCCCCTTCCTCTTTGGCTTAAAAAGGTTTGAACATGGTTTAAATTGTTCTTGTTTTCTCAATCTTGCAAAAGCAAGTCTTGTTCATGCTTTTCAGGAGCCATAATGAACTGTTTATAGGTGGGATATGGTAGTTTAAAAAGCATGGCTAACCGAAAATCTCAATATTTCGGTCCAAGGCCCTGAGCAAGATTAAAGACTTTGTCTAGATCTGCAACGGGTTCATTGATGGCAGCAAGAGAATCAGACAGGTTTTTAAACTTGCGTATGTAATCTTCAAGCGTCAAGTTGTTTTTCTTTAAGATGAGCATTTGATCAATAAGATGTGTATCTTTTTCTTTGGTCAGGGCTAGGAGTTGATTTTCAAAAGTGCTGCATAAATGCCATGCCGTCTCTGATCCATCAATTGAACTCATGACTTCTTCAGTCATAAGCCCTAACAACCAGGATGTGAGAAGTCCATCACTGTTAATCCAAAGAACCAGTTTAGGATTTCTCCATCTTTTCTTCATTGGGTTTTTGTATTCCTTCTGGTGGTGTTTCAATGTTTGTTATACAGAATCATGACAGTGAAGAATTTCCTTTTCATTCAAAGATTTCCAACTCATGTAGCCGTTGGTGAGATGAGATCTTTGTTTCTGTTTTTATCCTTTCTGACTTAATTCTGATTTGTTCTGTTCTTAGTTTCTTATCCTTGCTCTGTTTTTTGCTTGCTGACTCAATTTTTGGCTCTGTTTTTAATTCCAGATTCTATTCTATTTTTATCTTTGAGGACTTGGTTCCCAGTTTCTGATTCTGCTCTTTACCAGAGAGAATGAGATTTGGCCATAGTTTCTAATTTGAGAGAATGTGTTTCGAGAGTGTTTTTTTTTTTTTTTTGAAAAAAATAATGAATAATAAAATGGATCATGCAGGGGTATATGTATCCAAATGCAATAAAATTGGACATTTTAATAAGAATGATTTAAATTAAAGCACATTGTTAAACGGATTGTAAAATATGGTCATTTTAGAAAATTTTGCAATCTTTTACCTATAACTGTCTTAGCATCTTTTTTTCTAAGTCAGTTTCATTGTTTTTTTTGTCTTTTTCAATTAAGTTCTGTTGATTGACATAAGGTTGATCCAGTTGCTAATTTTTCTTCTTGGTAGAATTTTTAAACACCCATATTGATGATTGATGGATGATGGATGTGTTTGGATGGTGTTTTATCGATTAATTTAACTTTCTCCGGTGCCGTAAGCCGTACCAAATCTCAGCTCCTCGGTACGACAGCCGTTTTATCATGATTGGTCAATGACAAAATAAATGTATACATAATGAAATTTTATTAAACAGATTTATGGACAATACAATATGTCTGTCCCACTTTGAACTGTCTCTCGTTATAAATATGAAATGAAATCATTTTGGATCCATAAGACAGGACCAATTGGCTGCCTGCCTTATATTTTGGCCAATTTTCCCACAGCCATGAAAGACTGCTGACTGTGCAAAGCCATACAATGAAATAGCTGAGAATTTTGATTTTCAATCTGAAGAATGTTGCAATTGAAGTCGTGAAATATTATGTGATGAAGAAAGCTTGGAATTATGGGCATAAGCGTGTTATATATCTTGCCCTATTAAATAATCTAGTTGTTTTATCTGCAAGAACAATTGATAGGTAAGCAACTCTAAGCATGTATAATCCCGAATATTTGCTTGCTAATTAGTCTAAGCTAGTGTTGTTTTGTTGATAACTGAACAATATATATTTTTTTATTTGGTATTTTTTGTTTAGCAGGAAAAATGTATAACAAAAAAGGGAAGCAAACGTGTTTGCAATTAGAAATTTGTCATTCAATAAATCTCCAAGTTATATTGCTTATCTTCTTGGGTTAAACTTGTTATGCCGCTTCTTCCCATGCAAATGTTTAATTTATCATCTAATGATAAAAAGTTCTCCAATTTTCGTTTTCTTATGTGATTACTGTTGGACCCAATATTTATATACTATTCTTGCTGCAAGCTAAATTATTATGTTTTCCAAACATTCGCAGGCTGCAGAAAGTTTACTTGTTGTAAACGTTCGTGGTGTAGATCTATGCAAGATAAAATACTAGAGGTCGTAAGCAATCTGGTGTCTGGCACTTGGAAAATGCCATGTGTTCGAGTCTATGTGCGATAATTGTTACTACGAGTGTAATTTGTACATCCTTGTCTTTTAACCTATTTGTAAAACTTGAGACAAATAATATAATAAATTTAAATTAATAAATATTTTAAAATACAAATATAAAGATTGAATTGAACCGAGCAATATAAAAGTTGAAATTATTAAATACACCTTATGTTCAAATGTACTTTACATTCAAATTCAATGTATATAGTAGCCAAACACAACAAATAAAAATTAAAAATAACTAACATCAAATAATATCAATTTTGACCTTTTTAATATTTTGATATGTCAATACTTCTAATATTTCTTAATTCCACGCACCATATCGTATTATTTATATTTTACATATGTGTGTGCGAGGAATTTTATATATATATATATATATATATATATATATATATATATAGATTCTAACCTATTTAATCAATAGGCAATGGTATCTCACTTTTATATGCATCAAAAGAGTTGGACAATTTAAAAACTACAAATTATGGGAAGAATATTGGTATTCAACTTATCCAGAATGCTCTGAAGGTTATTTCTTTTTCTTTTCTTTTATTTTATTTTTTTGTTATGCCAATTAAAACGGCTACAACCTTTATAAGAATTTCCTTAGAACTTGATCCTGAGTTCTGTTATTGACAAGGCAAGTTACTGTTAATTTCAACTTGCATTTTTTCAGATACCTATGTACATTATGGCATATAATGCTGGAGTTGATGGTTCAGTTGTTATTGACAATTTACTCCGACAAGACAATTATGATCTTGTATACGATCCACCTACAGGTTTGTTTTCTCAAATTCAAAAAAAATAATAATAAATTAAATAAAATCTAATAATTTTCAATAAATTAAATTATATTAAAAGAATTTCATTTTGTTGGTATCAGGTAAATATGTAGATATGATGAAGTCTAATATTATTGAGCCAGTGACATACCCAATGGAGATCGCAGAATTACTGGTCGATCTTTTGGTTTTACTTGATAGAAATGACTAATTATTTGGATTTACTATTTGAATATTTAATTAAATATCAAATAAATTATAAGGATTTGACTGATATATTTATTAAAATTTAGATTTAAGGTTATTTAATAGTGTTTTTGAGCTATATTTTGAGTGTTGTTAGTTTTGAGTTTTGAATTTCATAATGCACTGAAGATTGTGCTGAATTATGATTTATCGTGTATTGCTTATTAAAATTGTTTAATAATTTTATTAAAATATGCATTAATCTTGGAGATCATTAACATATAAATATAACATTATAAGCATACACTAATTTATTAGCAGAAGACTCCTAATTAATATTAAATGAACATCTTTTTTATTTTTATTTTTATTGTATTTTCAAAACCTTCTTACTTCAATTAGAGACTATGAACAACAGTTTACTATATATGAATTTAAAACTTCAACTTTGTATTATAATTTCAATTTCTTTTTTTCATTTTAAAGTATATATGTCCACGTTGAAAAACTCAATTACTATGTCATTCTTATATATTAGAGTTTTATTTATTCTTTGAAGTTTAATAATTTTTTTCATGCAATATCAAAACTAGTTTTATTAAAAATAAATAAATAAATTTAAATGTGATCTCAAAAAAATAAATAAATAATAAGACTAAAAGGGAGGTCTTGTGATCGACATTAGTTCGTTCTAATTTGGATGAAATTCACTACACTAGGCCGTCAACCATAAACTAATAGTGAGTTCTTGTGATCGACCCTATTTGTTAGCTTAACATTTCCCTTTTTGTATAAACAAAGCCTTATGGCCATGGTGATGTACATTCGCTTCTTTATTCCAGTGGTCTTGAAAAGGAATGGTATGCCTCCAATTCTTACCTAATTTCTTGAATTCGTTCCTGTGTACTCAAGTTCGGCTTGCTTTTACTTCAATAATTATAGTACCTTGTCTCTGATTACTAGCTTATGTATTTATATGATCTAGTTTATCTTCTCATGTGCTCCCTTTTTCGAGAGCTGTTCGTTGCACTCTTTTCAAAAGATATCCTGTGAATACTTTTTAATGTTCATAACTTCACGTATCACGGACATGAATTTTGGTTCGACCATTTGCTCGGCATGATTCTTATGGTCTTTTATCATATTGTTAAACCAATACCAAGATTCCAGTACATTGCACTGACATATCACGTAAGAACATCAACCAAGAACAATCATGAATGACTACTCTAATAATGTCTTAGTATGTTTAACAAGAAAATGAAATTAACACTCAAACAAAGAACAAATATTTGATTTACGTGATTTGGCAACGGCTGCCTACATCCATGGGTGAAAGATCACAGCTCTGCATTTTATTCTAATACCTAAAATATAGTAATTACAATCCAATGCCACAAAGAATTGAAGAAGATTGTTACAGGGAATTTGAAGAAGCTTCAATCTTGAAACCCAATCTTTCTTCAAGCTCACTACACTCCATACACAGTTCATTATTACTTCTTAGTAAAATTTTAGGTACTCAAATACAATTTATTTATTTTTATTAGATTGTTGTTATGAGTGTATTAATTTTGTTACAATTAATTAAGAGTTTCAAATAAAAAATAAGATCTGAAATAGTTAAGGTCTATTCGATAGTGTTTAATAAAGGTGTTTTTATTTTTGAATGCGTATAGAATATGGTCTATATGTATTTTATGAAAATTATATTCCTAAAACACAAAAAATGAGTTCTATTGTTTAGTTATTAAGTTTTAAAAAAAATTCTTGGAAAATGATCTCCTCTCTCTCTAAAACAGTCTCCAAAATATCTTGATATTATTTATTTTTATCATATGTAATTTAGTTAAATATTTAATATTATATATTTAAAATAATTTTGACTATGTTTATTTTTATTTGTTATAAATAACAATGTTAAAATTAAAAATATTGCCGCTATGGTTAATTTTTCTTCTTTGCAAATTAAAATGAATCAAATTAAGTTTTATAATTATAGCATCAGCTACTACAAAATATTTAGCAAAAGAAAATTATTGAAATTCAATTCTTTAAAATGTTTCTAACATATGCATTTTATATTATTCAAAAAATATTACTAGATGCATCCTTGAATTTTGAAAACGTTAATTTAAAATATTATTTTTAATTAAATATCAATTAAAAATAACACTAAACTTGCCTTAAATAGTTTTCTTATTTTTCATATTTTTTTGGAGGAATATTTTCTAGAATATCTTACTGAAGAATAAAAAGCATTACTTCTTGAGATGCCCATGTAGCAGAGTCTTGAGTTTTGTATCATATTGAAACACTAATTTCTCCACTTTAATTTACTTTTGAAATTGTTCCACATGAGGAAGAAAAATAAAGCATCTAAATTTTCTTGGGAATCAAACCAAAAAAAGGTAGAAAGTTTAAATCAAAGAAAAAGCAAGTGGAGCGTTTGTAAAATCTACTCAATTGTATTAAAAAAAAGAAAAGAAAAGGAAAAAAAAAAAAAGAAAGATTTGGTCATTTGGATTGTTTCCAAAATTAAATTGTAATGAAGAGAAGAAGAAACAGGATAAAAGTTTAGGAATATCTAGGCCTACCAAAGTGTCTAAAAGTCTAAAATGCTACAATTTTTATGAGTACTTTGGAGAGCTATGGATAGAATTCTCTTTCCCTCAAATGTGAGAAAGCAATGTGATTCTTAAAAGCTATAGTTGACTAGCAAGAGCTTCCCGAAGAAGCACTCCTTTTTTTTATACCTTACAACCAAAGGAACTAAAGCTGCTTCCCTTTATTAATTGTTGTGTGACCAAGTATGAATTCTTCAATTTTGGCGGATGGAAAGAGTTGTCGGGTTGGGGGATCCTCACTTTCAAGTATATGATTGTTTTATAATGAATTATTAATGCGTATTATTAATGCCCATGTGTATAAAATACGTGTGTACATGAATGAAAACTTATACATAAATACAAAAGAAATCACTTATTAATTTTAATGTAAACAAAATTTATAGTATATTTTTAAATAGTTTGACAATATTACAAATTTAATGATGAACTTTTAATTAAAGTAATATATATATATATATATATATATATATGAAAATTAAGTATTAATGAGAAATCAGAAGAAAGATGTAAACATCTAACTACTTCTTGGGCAAGAAAATTGAGTAATAACAAATTAGCTAATTGTTGTGTATATATCTACGACCATATAATAGTCTAGAAAAGGGATTCAAGTCTCTTCTAAAAATAGAAAATATTTTTTTTCCAAAAATTAGAGTAGACATCGCCATACTTTTGAGTGTAAAATTCTGAAATGAACTATATTATTACTAACTATAGTCAAAGTCTTAGAAAATATTTGAACTTATAAAAAAGAAAGATGTGAACATTGAACTACTATTTTGGCAAGAGATTACACAAATCTTGTGCTGACTATTACCAAGTCATAACTGCTCTTGTTGACAAATAACAAATTAACTAATTCTTTGTGTATCTAATTGTCGATTGCTTGTCACCTCGTCAATGAAAGAGATTCAAGTCTTTGCGAAAAATAGAAAATAAAATTCTTTCAATAATAAGAGAGGAAATCGTCGTTGTTAAGAGTGTAGAATTTTGAAATGGACTAGATTAATCCTAATTAAAGTCAAAGTCTTAGAAGATATTTGAACTATTACAATAATGTAACCTTGTTTCTTTCCATAACCAGGGGGATATGTTTTCTATGTCATTAAAACAAAAAAATCTTGTTCAAATAATGTAAAGCTAGTTGACCTATTCTTGCACTTGTTTTGATTCCTTATATTATGGGGTCTTGAGAAATTAGGTTTCAAACTTAGTCAGCTCATTGCAACAAAGGTCATGACTTTTCTTAATTGGAGCTGAAACGCTTCTTTATTAAGTAGTGTAATAGGATAATGACATTAGGATCCACATATTTTATGTTTTCCCAAATAAGGGTATAAGTTATCTATTTATATTAATAAATCCCTAATTTCTAATAACATTAATAATATTATTTTGTACTTGGAAACATAATCTTATATTGTGATCGTCAAAATTTGGTATGTCATATATCCTAAATTTTATCTCAATGATGTGAAATTTATCAAATGAAAAATACATTTTTAAAATTTTTAAAATTAGTTATAACATCATCTCACTACCCTTTTAACGAAGATTGCATTATTTAAGATGAGAGATAAAATTTTATACATGTAATATTACTCACATTGTAAAATAACTTGATCGTTTTAATTGTACAGAAAGGCCCTAGATGATATAAATAGATAAATTATATTTATATTTATAAAAATATAAAAGTTTATAGACTCAAATATTAAGTACATCTAATATTACGCTATAAATTCTTACACATTATATACATATGGGAAAGAATAAGAAACTCTTTAACTTTATATAATTTTTTAATTATTAAATTAATACACTTCTAATTATTGAAATTAAATCCTACTTATATAATTCATATATCATAATTAATGTATATACTAGATTTAATCTTCACTATTAAAAATATATTGATTTAACAGTTAAAAAATTATATAAAATTTAAGAAATTTTTAATTCTTTTCCTATAATAAATTCTTTGGGTCTAATATCTAGAAGAATAGGTTTCAAATCCAACATCATCCTCAAATACTTTTCTTCGTCACAGCAATAATTGATTGATGATAAATAGTTCAATTACCCTTTTTTTTTCTTTTTTGGCAATTGATAGTCAATGGAAGGAAATTTCAGTTACATATTATATTTGTTTAGGCATTGAAACAAATGCATGAACCCCATGATTTTCTCTGAGCATCTTCTTCTTCTCCTTTCTTGTGTTAGTTGGAATGAGTAATTGGGTGAAAGATTTATGTCTTCTTATTTTCGTCCACTCCATTTAAAGCTTTTCTCAACTTCAATAGTGGTCCTATAGAGAAAAAAGATGGTCCCGTTTCTAGAGCTTGGCTTCGTACAAATTGCTTTGGCCATGGTCATTAGTCAACAAAATATGGCCTTATCAATAGTCTTCATACACTAAACTGTATGGTAGCTAAACCCTACACATCATTTAATTGTACGCGGTGAGAAGGAACAAGATATTCTCCGAAAGTAGACAGCTATTAAAACAAGTGATATCACTACACAATTTTTGGCCCTTATGATTCATATGTTTCCTATTGTGTCCCTAACATGGGCATGGCAGTATTTGTATGGGCAAGAAATATAAATATACATACGACATATATTAATAATAAGGTCTGTATGCGATTTACAATGTGAAATTTGAAGCCAAAATTACAGCCAGTTCATGTGTTTACAATTTTTTTTTTATTTTATTTTTCCTAAAAGCGGAGGAAAGAAAAGCACTTTTCTATAAAGCTAAATTTTACTCTATCATGCATTATCTCAATATTGGCCCAAAACCAACTTTTTTCTTTTTTCTTTTTCTTTTTTTTTTTATGTCTATACCATGCCTTTATTCTTCGGTCCTCCTCTATTTGTCAGAGTTCTTATCCAGCCTTTCCTCCTAACCTTGACTCCGTCCACGTTTACTTTGTTATTTGACCTCTTCCATCTTACAAGCTGAAGCAAATGACCAATCCGCTTTCGCCACCTGAGCGTCGCGCCGCGCTGTCTGGCATGCTCTATCACACTCTTGTTTTCCTTGTTGCCATTGCTGCCATTGTTTTTGCAGGACATATTGTTGCAATTCTCAAGGGAAACCTTAGAAACTGTGCCCTTTTCCCACGAGGCAGCACCATTGTTTTCAAACTTGATTGAGATAAATGAATCTGCAAATGCTAAATTTTGACCGTCAATTGCGGATTCCAATGAAAGCCAAAAAGCAAAAACGGTTGAAAGACTTGGAAAATCTATAAATATATTGATTTGATTAATAGAAAGTTTAAAATATGTAACTAATTCTGTTTCCCTTGCTTTAAGAGTCGTATATATTTTAGTCTTTAATGGCTTTCAATTATTTGATCTGCCAAACTCCTGTTTATATCTTTATGATTTTTGAAAATGGAAACAGATAAAACAAATCTCAACTACCAAAACCAGAAGAAAATTTCTGAAATTCTGAACAAGGATTTCAAAAATACTTTCAGAAAATGATTGTCGCCAATACTGCTAGATTTGCCTCCCCTTTAATAGAATTCTCCCCATTAAAATTATCAGAAGTGAAACAATATTGAATTTCTGCAACTGATTCTACCTGTCTCCCAATAATCACTGTTTGTCTGTGCAGCAATCTAAACTTTGACCATTATTTTGTCATTACACAGACAATAATTCTCCTCACACACGTGAAATTTAGCTGTTTCCTTGCAACAAAATCATGAAACAGCAACAGCAACATGTAACATATTTTTTAAAAATAAAAAAGCGTACCTTCTTGACTGCTACATGCATCGTGTTCATCAGAAATATCTGATTTCCAATGCCGGAATTCGAAGCGATTGAGAAGAGAACCGAAAGAGAAGATCTTGGGAAGATTAATACTGGCAGCAGCTTGTTGCTTCTCGTCTGAAAAAACTTTGCTTCTGTGATTGGTGCTGCTTCTGTCTTGCTTTGAAGCCAAGACAAGAAGTCTTTCATTCAAGCACAATGGACAAACTCCCACAAAAATTTCTTTGGGATGAAAATAACAGCACGAATTCATGTCTTCTCCATAGCCATTGTTCATGTTAACGTACTGATGTGGGTAATTCTTTTTATTTTTTTATTTTTTTTATTTTTTTTTCGAAGAGAGGAAGAAAGCTAAGAGAAAAACATGTGAGAGAGAGAGAGAGAGAGAGAGAGGCGTTTGAGTTGTAAGCATATGTACTTGTGCGTGTGCATATATGGGTTTATGTGGGATGGTTAATAACATATGGACCCCCACGTATTTATGTTTTTATAATTAAGTTCATTATTTCTGTTAAAATGATTGAAATACTTTTTAGTTTGAATGATGTGTTTGCTTTTTTATTTGTGGCGTCTATAAATAATTAAGTACAAGTGATTTGACATTTTATATTTTTTAGATGATAAAATAATTTTTTATATTAAAAATAAATAAAATTTATAGTAAAATTTTTAAAATTATAACTAAAAAAATATTTAAATATCTGCATTTAAGTGAAAATTTCTAACTCAATTTTATTCAAATGAATTATCAAGTTTTATGCTACTCTAAAAAAGAAATATTTTTAAAATATTTGAATTTGATGCTCAACGAAGAAAATAAACATATTATTTTTGATATAGACACTAAAATCGTGGCAAAGAAATATTTGATATAAATAAACATATTATTTTTTATTTGTAAAAATATAAAAATTAATTTAAGAGTGTAAATGCTATTATCTCAAAAGAGAAGATGAGTTAGATAGAAGAACATCATAAAAGAATAGCCCACCAACATATCAGTTTGGAGAATACAAGAGGTAGGTATGGGTAATTTTGTCTTGGACACCTTTTTCCAAACATTTCACTGCTTATAAGCCTTCCTTTCTGAGCTTTCTAGATCAATTTTTACAACATCATAGATATCATTCATAATATATTATAAAATATTATAAATTTTACATTTTATGTCACTAATTTTATATTTATATTGTTAATTTTAAGGTCATGTTATAGTAAATTATAAATTTTTTAATTTTTTTTCTAATTTATGAATTTAATTTGTTGTTAAAATTTTTTAAATTTCTTAAATGTATTGTAATTTTTAAAACATGTAATAAATTATTAAATTATATGATACAACCAATTTTACTACAGTCCTACCCTTTCTTGCACTGTAGTTCATGTATTTTTTTCCGCTATTGATTGGGTCTCAATTATACTTTACAGAGTGCTTAAGTGATGTTGATACCAACATTTTTTTCCCTTAGTATGATTTTCCTTGATGTGCATGGTAGCTGTAAAATTAATAGCAAACTAGAGTATAATAAGTTGCATTGTATGTTGTTTTAATTTTTCATGTTATTATTTTAAAATTTTTAATTATATGTCTAATTTTATATAAAAAATTTTAATTTTTAATTTTTAAAATTAAAAATTATACGGTCTAAATATTATTCAATAGAATAACTCTGAATTTAAATGCAATTAGTTTAATAAAAATGATCAAAATAATAAAAATATACAAATTTAATATATATTTTTAATTTACTAAACAATTTCGTTAAAATTGTCGTATTTAAAATTTTCTCTAACCTATTATATAGTCATAGATAAGACAAATCATGGCATATTAACAAAAAGGGAAGTGGTGGGTTGGTTTGAATGGGGTGTCCAAAATCAAAATTTGTGACACAACTTGATTTAGAACCATAAAAATAAAAATAAAAAGCAAAGGTATTGGGGTAACACAAAGCATAGGCCAGAGTGTTTGGCATAAATCTTGTAAAAATTTGTTACTCCAATTTGATTACAGGAATGAGAATGCTGCGGAGAAGTAGGGCACTGATGTAACCCAAAACACAGCATTGTGTTTTTGGCATGAATTTTGTAAATCTAGGGTTTCCAAAAACTATGTCATGAAGCACATGTATCACAATTTCTGGTGGTTCAACTCTTCTTAAAATTTGTGGTGTTATACTATTTTCAAAATCACATTACATTTAACAGGGAGGTTGCTGGGAAAGCATGAAGAAACTCTTCAATCTAAGAGTATTTTTGCGAATCACTTTCTATTTGGGGTACCTTGTAAAAAAGCACTTTTTAAGTCAAAATGCTTTTTCCACAATAATGTCCGAAAAATCTAATCAAATTTTAAGAAGTTACTATCATATAGAAAAAGTAAAACTTAACATGTTAGGCTTATGAAAATAAAAAATATTAGGGTTAAAACTTTTTAATATATGTAAATTTTAAATTTTGATAATTTGTAATTGGTCTTTACAATAGCAAAATGCTAATACCCATCATTTAAAATTATAAATGAACTTAAAATACCTTCATCGAAAAAAAAGTTTACCCACAATATGGGATGCAAGGTTTCCAAACAACTAACCCACAGAGTATTGTCTGAATTTTGAGAGACTTAACATAGAATTAATTATCAATTCTTTCATTATTTTTTCTTCCTTTATATGTATACATACATCCTCAAATCAAGCCTGTCTTCCACACAAGCAAACTTCCACGGACACATATTATGGGTTCGTGTGTCTTGTATAAAGAACAATATTATAATGATGAACAAATGAAAATTTTTTATTTATTAGTTTTCAAGAAAATAAAAAAAGAAAGAAAGAAAAGAAGAGAGAAGTGCTTTAATGGGGTGTAAACGAATGAAACATCTTTAAAAAAATGATGGAAACAAACAAAGTAAAGGAATGGTCACATGGGGAAGAAGAGAAGTTGTTTCCATTTTGGTTGGCTTCAACTCAACATTCGCCATCAGCACCAAAAGAAGTATCATGCATTCTGGAGGGGTGGGTCTCCTCCCCTCTTGTTGTTGCTCATCACATTCATTTCCCTTTCTTCTTCAGTTTCACTTTTCCCCAACTAATATTTCCAACAACTTTATTTTCTCTCTCTTTTGTTTTTCCCCTACGGATATCCTTTTGAGCCTCAATGTTGCCGAGGTATGACTCATATTTTATTTCTATTTATTGAATTGTGGCTTTAGTAATCTACCGACACTAGGTTGGCCATTTTTTTAAATAAATCGTAATATAAATATAATATAAAATTTATAAAAATAAATTAATATAAAATAATAAAATTATTAAATAAAAGGTGCGACATAATTAATAATTATGACAAATTTTAATTTAAATTTTTTCACATATAAACTAATTTATAATATAATTAATTATTTGAGTAAAATATCATACTAATTTATTATGATTTAATAAATTTATTTTATAATTTTTATTCTAAATTTTTTATATTTATTATTTTAAAAAATATTTAATTATATTTAAAATAAAATTGATTAACCTTTAAAAAAATATTATTATAAATATATTAAATATAAATAAAAAATATTAAATAGATAATCACAATTATATCTTATTTAATCATTTAAAAATCGTATTAAATTAAAATTTTTACTTCTTAATAAAATTATCAAATGGGTGAGATTTTAATTTACCTATTTGGATATGAGGTGAATACAAAATGATAATCCCATTTGCCACCGTAATTGGCAATAGCACAGTCTAAATATGTATGCCCAGAAAGCACTGTCTACTCCCTAGATTTTTGGAGCAATTCTATCTTTATCCATCTTATTGGATGGATCGGATCTGTTATAATACAAGTTTCAATATCTACACCCTCCTTAGATTAGATCTATTATAACACAGTCCGCATGTGTGTGCCCAGAAAACAATGTCTACTCTCAGGATTTTTTGGCGTGACTCTATCTTTATCCATCTTAGATCAGATTTGTTCGTCATAAAACAGTCCAGAGATCTGCACTCATAAAGTAACCTCTATTCCTCAGTCTTTTTTTTTTTTCAATGGAGAATTCCACTCTATTCATTGGCAGAGTTGAACCCTAACCTCACATGAATGAAGAATGAAGAGAAGTAAGAAAGCAAGAGTTAAAATGTGTCTAGGCTCTAATAACCATCTATATCTTAAAACTTGGGGTCCTTGGCTTTATCTACTGGAATTAGGACAATGGACAATGAGTCAAAGTCAGTCAAACGAGAGGACTTGGTTCAAAGCAAACTACTGGTAGTAGTATGGCAATGGCTGGGACAATTAATTGGACCCAAAATAATAATAATAAGACTCGAGGCGATAAGATGGAACAGTTGTAGAGCTCAAATTTAAAGCTTAACCGAATTTTCACCTACCCGTTTGCCACCGAACAAGGCCAAATTGCCAGCAACAAAGTTGAACAGCTTTGCATGATAGGTGGTACATGGGATAATAACATTCAGATTTCTGTGTTCATATTCTTACAAATAAAGATATAATTTTTTTAGTTTATAACAAATGTATCCCTGAACTCCGCTGAAATGACAAAATATTTCTTATAATATTAAATTTTAACAGGATGTAATTTAAATCTAAAAGGTGTGTTAGCCATCTCTATATGGGTCAGGGTAGGGGACCTATTTGTGATGAATGGAATAAATTATATTCTTATTTGCGGAGACAAAAAAAAATCTTTGAGTCAAAATCTTGTCATCCTATAGACAAAATGGGATTTAAGGCTGCTTTTCAGCATTTCCTTTCGGCCTATCATGTTAAGAGTGTTAGGCCAAGCCAATTCAGCACCTCACTCTCGGCTTTTTAATTTTGTACTGAAAAATCTACCCTCATTTAACAGCCTCCCAGTTAAGTCGGGTCCAATACATACTGTACAACTACTAAATTTTCGTCATAATTTTTAACTCTTTAATCATGAATTTTAAAAACCCTAAAGGAGTTTTTAAAATATAGTTTTCATTTAACTTAACGTTGCACCAAAAAATAAACACATCTTAGACCACCACTACTTTCAATAATTCTAAACTTCCGAGTTACATTTGAAAACCTTGAAAAGGATGACATGAAGTAAAAATTGCAATAAAAGAATTGAAAATATAATGAATATAGAAGAGCTGCACTCAGCACAGAATGAATCCAGCACAAGAATTTAAGTTTCCAACAGTATTCTAAATCAGCAACTGCTAGCTACCACCCATTGTCTAGACAAGCTACTTGATAATTCAGTTCTGCCCATAAAAGTATCAACAAAGTCTAAATGTCAACATAATAGCTGCACCGTTTTTGTAGAATGCACAACAACGTCAAGCATTAGTCACTATTTTTAAATCAATAATAGCAATCGTCAAGTTTGTACAACCCCAATATGATTATCATACATTCACTCTTCAAAACATTCATAGCACACAACATTTCTTTGGGCCAATTTAACAAGCATAAGACATGACCAAAAGAAAAGCACAAATTAGGATGTAAATCTCAGGATGGCAGCCGATGCAAAGGAAAGGTATTCCTATACATGATTATTCTACACTCATTCCTCAGGATATTCACGGCATACAACATTTTTTTCGCTAATTTAACAAGCATAAGAAATATTGACCAAAAGAAAAGCACCAAATTAGGAAGTAAATCTCAGGAAAGAAACAAAAAAATTGGCAAAATTTTACTTGTTATAGTGCTGTGAATGAGTAAAAGTCAAAATTTTCCTAGCTGTAAATAAATACACGATGGTATGCAAGGAGTTAAAATTCACAAAAGCAACATGCTTAAGGTAGCAAGCTACTGAAGTTTTGAACTCAGAGCATCAAAAATGTTATTACATTTTCCCAAACAGCAGAGTACAAAAGTCACATGGAAGAAAAGGAAAAAAGAAAACTTTGCTAAAACTAAGGATAAAGAGGACCCTAACCATAGTCCAGCATTCATCAACATTCTGCACAATCACCAAATTGAATCAAAATTTTCTCATCATCCATATAGCCTTGTAAGTTCATCAGCAAATGCTTTTTTAATGGCCTCTCTCTTAATCTTGAGAGCTGCAGTAACTAAACCAGATTCAGGAGTCCACGGGTCAGAAAGTAATTTTATCTTTGCAGGGATCTCAAACTTATCCAAATGCACATTCTTGCCCGCCTGTGAGTTGAGAAAGAATCAAAATACTGTGGGTAAGAAGTAATTCAAACAATTTTAGAGTATACATAATATAGTTGGGCCTTTCTTCTCTGCTTAAACTTTTGGGATTAATGGTGTATTACATGGTCTCAATACCAGGTTGATCACGGATATCATGTTCAAATTTCCCTATTTTGTTCTTCAAATTATGACACGAAACATAATTTGGATCTACGCATGTTTTCGTGACATTTGGTTCGGTGCACTAGGGTTGTGTCAAGTTTCAAGTTCATTAAAATTTGATCTGCAAGACATACCTTCACCAGAGATGCATACACTTCCTTCACAGTTTCTTCTTTCTGGCACAACTCTGCGAAGTCATTATAAACAATTCCTTGCTTTGCAGCCCATTCTTCCAAAGCAGGTTGGGAAGCCACCACAAGAGCCACACAGTAGCTATGAAATGGATCAGCATGCAACATAATATTGTCTACATATGGGCTTACAATGATAGCAGCCTCAACCTGCAAAAAGAACATTAGTCCCTGAAGTATGTGATATGAAAAATTACATACTGAAAGCAGGCAGAATTTAGACCTTTCCCAATGAGACATATTCCCCGTGCTGAAGCTTGACTATGTCTTTTTTACGATCAATTATCTCAAGGCAACCATCAGAATGAAACTGCCCTACATCACCTGTATAAAACCACCTCATTCCTCTCTCGTCAACCTTCAAACCACATAAGATTGGCATCATTGGCAACTCCAAACAATTGTTCTTTATTAGAAGGAAACTGAAACTTTAAAACTCTACCTTGTACACTTCCTTTGTTTTCTCTTTATTTTTGAAATATCCAACTGTGACATTTGGACCACCGATAACTATTTCCCCCCGAGGCATTGGTGAATCACTCGTTAAATAACCACCTTCTGGCCAATCTATTAACTGAAACAGGAAAACACTGCATCAATATGATTTATAATCCAACTGAATAGTAATAATCAAACCGAAAGTACAGAACATAAGCTTAAGGAGAAAATTCCAGATAGAAAGCAGTGGATCAATAGGAAGACTAATATAAGATGGATGTTTAGTGTTTAGAGAGAGAGAGAGAGAGAGAGAGCAAGAACAAACAGAAAGATTCAGCAGATGAGATGTGTGCACGTATGGACAAATGCATACACAAGTGCTCATGCATAGCAGAGAGATGAGAAAAAAGGTTGCATTGAGGGCACAATTGCTCACGTTATAGTTTCTGTTGTAAATTAACACGTAAGCAAACTGTTTTAACATAGAACATAATCAAACAGATGTACTCTTGGGAATTGATCAATATAGCACAGTTAGCCAATAGAAGTGCATGAACATGATCGACATGTTGCATCGTGGTGCATGTAAAATATATTAAGATTATTTTACCTTAACAAATGAGCAAGGAAGTGGAGCACCGACACGACCAACAGATGTATCATCAACCTCAGAGAAAGTACCACCAGCGCAAGTCTCAGTAAGACCATACCCTTGGCCTATTGGAGCACTGGGAAAAGCCATCTAATTAGACAATGAAACTTACAAAAAGAAGACAAAGAAATAAAAACCAAATATTCCCCCAAAAGATAACGAGTAGCATGAAATAGATAAATCCAGAGCCATCAATATTTTCTTGTTGATATGATCTTAAGCCATCAATGCTTTCTTGTTGATATAATCTTATGGCAAGAGTACAAGTCCATTGTTTTCCTACTTTTGCAATATAAATTGACTAATGAACTGCAGTACCTTTACAATTGTCTCAAGTTAATCTGCTATGTTGATAAACGCTGATTCTTCCTAATTACCAATGTAACTTGGTTTCTAGTCTGTAAGAACTCATTTGCTGCAATTCTCTTTGGTGATTATCGTTCCATACATTACTATTATTCAATAACATTAGAAGATATTCTTATTTTTGTCTCATTGCATCACTTCATCAATGAGGACCTGTTCATGAAACAAGATTAACCACACAATATCATTGTTCTCAGACAAAAAATCAGATGTCCCTGTCCTATTGATTGAAATTATATCTGGCCAACTTATGATTCATTAGTTATGGGTCAGAACTTTAAGCCATCGGCTTTCACATCAATGTAACCATGACTGACTCACATTAATCCATACAAGGCCCATTATACAGATCACCATAGCATGAATCCATTTGTGGATAGATACTTCATGATCAATTATAAACAATAAATCAATGAGGAACCAAGAAAAGAACCACAGTTATCTCTGTTAAGTAACCACTTGCCCTAAATGTTAAGCTTGAAGATAAGGGTCCAAAAATTGTTGTTCAAAGTTTAACAATCTCGAAACATCATTACATGCACTCGTAAAAGAGAGCACAAAGAGCTAGTCCTAAAATTCAATCAGCATAAGTGTATCAATATCAAGACTTGGACCTTCTCAGTAGTTACTCAGAACATTGGTTACAAGCTTCAGTGTTTTTGTATCATGTTCAAATTTAATGCTAAAATTGTACATTATAAGCACCTAAGCATGACAGAACATAAAGTCAATCGGGGTTCAAAACTCATTTATTAGTAAAAACCAGCTGATAAAGCCACACTTACCCAAGACAAATGTTGATAAATCTTTGAGTATCAGCAGAAAGTGGAGCACCTCCAGAAAGGATAAACCGGATTCGACCTCCCAGAATTGCACGAACTTTGCTAAAGACAAGAAAGTTCCACAGAATCCTTTCTAGGCCCCACGCCCCAAGCCAGCTACCATTTATTGCAGACAGCCTACGAGCATAAGCCAAATCGAACAATTTCTTGGAAAGTCCGCCTTTTGAATCCACCTGAAGTGTTGCGAAAATCTCAGCACTCATGAGAGAGACATTATTCTAAGAAATCAGGTTTCATACAAATAAATATATGTATCAATTTGTATCTCACTTTCTTCCGCACACCATCTCGAACACGGTCAAGAATTGCCGGGACAGCTGCCATCAAAGTTGGCCTCAATACAGTGGCATCCCCCTTCGTTCCCTTTTTTATTTTGCTTGACGTATCAGTGAGAGTCAAAGGAGTACCATATCCTATTGCACTTCCAACAGCAGCAATTAAATTCTACAATATGCACAAAGAAATTAGTTAAAATAGAGTAAGGATGAAAAAAAAAAACGTACAAAAAATGACTATGAACAGATAAAAAATCCAAGAATACTCCATTCATGAAAACTAGGAAGTAAGAAAATTCTTGATACCTCAGCAGCTATTTCAAGGATGTGAGCGAGAGGTAGGTATGCCATATAAACATCCTTGCTTCCAAGGTTGGGGACAATGGTCATGACTGCAGAAACTGTAGCTAGGACATTGGCGTGTGTCATCATCACACCCTGTTCGAAAGTAATGAATTCAGAAACTCTATTCCGACTTTAAAAAGATAATTGTGTTACTTACATTAGCCAGTCCAAATGACTGTTGATATTTGAACCTCAATACAATTAATAATTATAACAGCAATTATAAAAAAAAAAAAAAAGGCAGTTTGGCAATGAACAATAATGCAGATTCCAAGATTTTGGATGATGTTTTGATGGAAATGGCTTCAGATGAAGATCGTTAGTCAAAAGCTTCAGAATGGTGCGAAGAAGCAAGGACTGAATTAGTCTCTTAAGATATTATTCAACCTCAAGGAATCAATGAGAAATTAATAAGAAGCCAAGGACAAGCTTATAAAGAAACACACAATCCATAAAACGTCAAGATGATTCTAACCTTAGGCAATCCAGTACTTCCGCTTGTATACATTATAACTGCTACATCAGCTGAAAGAGGTAAATCAGCATCAACAAGATTTTCTCGGCCAAGATTGTGTACATCAGCAAATGAAACGATCTTCCAGCGACCACTCTGTTCCACTGATGAGGCATTAGATGGAAGGTCCACATCGAGACATATCACACGTTTCACAGTGTCAAGTTGTCCACTTATGTCTACAAGCTTTTTCAGTTCTTTGCTCCCGCAAATCACAGTTGTAACCTCTGTCTGATGAAAAAGGGAAAAACAAAATTAAATAATGGGCAGCACAGACACAAAATAGAAAACAAATAATATCTCCAAACTAATCCAGTAGTTCGTTCAGTCAATTCCATTTCTATTCATTAAATGTTCCAACAACTAGGATGCTTTTTGTGTGAGTTTTTTGGAAATCATCAACATACAAATGGGGCTTCAAAAAGTATTTGAATGACCAAATCAATTTTGCTCGGCATTAGGTTGCCTACCTATAAATCATGAAATTGGTATCAAGACATGATAGCTCTAAGTTAAACAAGAGACACTCCAAATGTATGGCAAAACTTATGCTTTACACCAGTCTGCTCAAGCTCCTTGAAGAGATAGATATCTTTCACTGGTATCTTATGGAACTAGACTAATGCCTAGCCGTGTAGGCTGGCTGAGAATGCAAGTGAAACACAAATTGAGAAGTTATTCTTTTTCTTCTTTGAGTTTACTAATTTGGCAGGGGCTTAATACATTACAGAAGACCATGAGCTAGCTGATGATTACCTGCCATAAGGTCATGATCTATGCAATTGAACAGGAAAGCAGTAAAAGAAAAGATTGAAAATTAATTCAACAACAACTGGGAACATAAAAAATTGCTTCAGGAAATTTTGCTAATTAACTTCAAGATGGCCATTTCTGATAAGGGTTTAATAAAAAAACTCTATAACTGCGGCAGGGAACCATTTGACAAATTAAATGACCAGCAACGATGCAAGGTATAGAATGCAGAAAAAACTCTACTCTAATTGTTCAAAGCAGCGATTCAGGCTCTCTTACTAGAATCACAGAAATCTTGCAAGTACACATCTCTGGTTACAACTGATAATTTAGAAGTATAAACAGGCAGTTGATGCAAGCACTCCCAATGATGTTCCATTTTAGAGAACATTCCACACAACACATGCACACATGTAGAGAGAGAGAGAGAGAGAGAGAGAGAGAGAGCTTAAACCTCATTCAAAGAATGACACAGTGCCTCCTCGCCCAAAGATGCATATATGGTCACCACAGTGACATTGCGTCTAAAACAGCCCTGTTAGAAGGAAACCACATCAGCCATATCAGATGATCACAGACAGCAAAAGAAAGAGTGATGTTGCATTGTTGTCAAAATTAATGACTAAAAAAAAATCCAAAAACTGTATCTTCAACTTAGTTGATGGAATTGAGAGCTATTGTTATCACTTGCATATGCCACCGAGAAAGCATGTAACAGGAGTAACATATAGTTCAATCATAGCATGTGTTATATGACAAAGTTTAGGTTCAATTGCAAAAAGAAAACTTAAGGAAAAGTAATTATGATGTCCACAACAATTATAAAATATATAAGGCAAACCTGCAATGCAAGAAACCATTCTTCTCTTGTATCAGCAAAAATTGCTACTCGTTCCTCCTTCTTGTGCCCAAGCTGAGCTAACCCAGAAGCAAAATGGCAAACTATTTCAAATGCTTTACCATAGGTTAGCCACTCATAATCTCCCAGATGAAGTTTCTCAAAGGACCTTCCATCTTCGGAGACTTCAATCTCCCTTGAAATCAATTTCCGAGTCCCAAGTAAGAATTTATCTCGGTGCTCCTTGCATGACTGCTCAAAAAGTTCTGCAAGAGTAGAGACACCTTCCCATGATGTATTCACCGGGGAAGTAAACCGATAATTTCTAATTGCATACCCGGGTTCCCCACCAACATCTACGGCCACCCCTCGTTTCTTTGCATTCTTGGAATTCCGAAAGAGAAGAGTAAATACAAGAGGAACAAGTACACCAACAATATAGGCACTCATCTTTCAAGGATTAAATACCCCCCGGCAGATTCTACCAATTCAAATCCTGAAACAGAATCACATCAATCCATATTTATTAACAACCACGAGTAAATGTGATATGGAAAACTGTTTGTTTTAACTTTTAAAATCATAGTAGAGTAATGTTATTACTGAAATCAAAATGTAAGATGACATGAAAGAAACCATCTTATGTTCTAGTAACCAGCTTCCTTAAAAACTAAAAGATTTTTAATGTTCACGAAAAGCATCTACAAAATATAAGCCAAAACGTAAATCTCAAAAAGATTGCACAAAAGGAAACTTTACTTTGGCAGACACAAACACGAACATAAATTACAGAAGTTTGACACGTAAAAAACAGAAAGCAAAATCAACAAAAAAGAATCCAGAAAACAAAAACAAAACCAGATTGGAAAAAATACCTGAAAATAGTGAATTCAGATTACCTGCACCCTGAAAAATAAAGAAAGCAAATTCAACTGATCATCATTACAAAATACAAATAAACTATGCAAGAAGAAAAGTTAATGGGATCACGGAGAACTCAACGACCAAAACGTAGGCGTTTTAAACAGTTGGTTTTGTGGGCGGAAAGACCAAGAGCGGAGAAGTTGGGAGTTTCAGAGTACTGCTCGTTCTAGTTTTGTCGTACTGTTTTCATTGTCTTCGTTTTTTGTTTGCGCTGGTCCCAGTTTTTATTTATTGAGGGTGGTGGGGACAAGTAAAGAATACAATTGGGCTCGTATGGACCACACACGTGGCATATTTGGGTTAATCTGGACCGTACAATTGGGTACGGGCCCCACTGTGGATCATCTTATTCCCGCAGAGTTTCTTCTGGTCCTGCTTCCCTCCCAAGTAAATATTTTTCTAGTAATTTATTTTAATTTTCTTTTTCTTTTTCTTTTAACCCCAAATATTACCATAAATATATATTATTTTTATTTTCCAAGCAAATATATAGAAATAAATTATTTTATAGATTAAAATAATTTTAAATTTTTCTTCTTTAATATTTTATTTGGGTAAATTATTTTTTGCTACTTACAGAGCATAATCCCATATATTATTATTAGAAAAGAAAAATTCTTTCTACAACAAAAATAGCATACTATTTGAGTTTTGTTTGTCCAAGAAATATGCTAAAAGAATAAAACAATTTATTTTTTGTTTTAAATAAAAATATTTTTAAATCAAATATTTATTTTATAATATAATGTAGTTCAAAATTGTGCTTTAATTTTGAATTATGTTTATACTCAATATTAATAAGAAAACGTGAAGATTGAGACAATTGAAATCAATATTAAAGGAACTTTAAGAAGCAGAGAAAGTTGGTAAACGATAAAGCTTGGTTTGGTTTCGTCTGCTCTGCTCAATTCTTGTTGACTATTTAATTATTGGTTAGGTTAAAAAAAACATCTCCAACAGCATCTTGTCCATGTAATTAAATTACAATAATTACTGTAAATAAAAAATAATTTTTAAAAAAAATTAATTGTATAATTCCAAAAGAAAAACTATTTACTCATTATTCTCACTTCTTTACTCTGCCTTGCGTGATTTTTTTTTATTTTTTAATATGTTAAAAATAAAAACAAATCACTGTTTATATAAACGTTTATTTTTCTTTCTTTAATTTAACATAATCTTTTTTTTTAATGTAGAATTTAACTTTTTCTTAACTTATTTAATTAGAAAACTCTTTGAATATATATCTTTTTCTAATATTATTTAGATTTATTTTTTTAATAATATTAGACTTCATTTTATTTAATTAATTAAAAAACTCTTTTACCCAAGAACAAATTTGTTTTTGATGGTATTCTCGATACTTACATTTGCCTAGCAAGAAATTCTAATTTTTCTAGCATAGAAAATTTAAAAAACAAAAAAAAAAAAAAAAGAAAGGAAGAAAACCTGCCATACAAAAATATAAGTACTTAAAAATTTAAAATGCGTGCAATGCATAAAACATAAAATATTTAATAAATATTAATTTTTACTCCACAATTAATGTTTACAGTTAACCCTAATTTATTTTCTTATTATGTTAAGAATCATGATCATCAGGATCCCTAATTTCTCATTCAATTGTTGGCATCTGCAATTTGAATGCATAAACTTTGCACCCAACATTTTAATCCAGAAATTCTTTACTTTTAAAAGAATCAAAAAGGGCAAACAAAAAATTGACTATACAAAAGTTTCTGTTTCAGTTCAGGATTTACGGTGTTGCACATCTATAGTACTGCAAGTGAAAAATTGAAACCAAATGGCACAAAAGTTGTATAGAAATTTAGTTTGTTTCTGACCTTCCATTCATGGAACTATCAGAATCTTGAGGAGGATTTCTCTGGGAAGATGCACCTGAAAACATTTCCATCACTGATCTCAATGCTCCTGTTAGTTCTTCAGGCATGTTTTCTCCGAAATTAAAATTGATATTCCCGCCCATTCTGACTCCAGGCTCATCAGATTCCCTGAAGTTACCATCCTCCCCTTGTCTATTTTGAGAATGCTGTCCCTGATTAATATTTGAAGCTAAATTCATGAACATGCTTGCAATATCAGTGGGTAGGGCATTGGTGTTGAAAGGCATCGTAAACAGAGGAGGTGTTCCGTGACTTCTGGACCCTTCAGTTGATGGATTTGATTCTTGGTTATTGCAACTGGAACTTGTAGTCTGAACAGAGAAGAAAGTACTCGGTTAAAAATTGTTTCTTCTTTTGGGTAGGATAGACACTAAGTTCCTATTTCTGATGGATGAATGAAACAAAGGGAGCAAAAATAAGCCATTCAGTAAAACCAGATTCAGAATAAAGATGTGAATTAGAACCTGTACATGCTAATATTTGATGAATTACTGAATGAAAATAATCCAACAGTGGACATAAAGACAACAGAAACAACAAAGAAGGATTTTTTTTTCCTTCTTTGAGGAAAGAAATTTGTATTTAGATTGTGTAGCCATTTCCCATATTGAAGAAAGAATGTGTCGAATCATGATAACTTTGCTAATAGTTGGTATTATTTTCTATCTAATTCTTAAAGAGACTAGTTCTTTGAGTTAGTCTAAACATACAAGAGAACATTTATTAGATACATTACCTGATCTCGTCCCATTGGTTGCATCTCTTCTTCCAATTTCTGCTCAGCCATCTATGTTTCACAATGATATGTGATCATCATTAACACAATTACATCAATGACTATAGCAAAGAAGAAAGAATAAGAAGCAGAACAAACCCGAATATTTTCTTTGACAGTTTCGTTATTTGGATCCAATTGCAAGGCTGCATAGGTGAAATCTCAATATTAGAGATTAGTTTCTATACTTCATTAATTTGTCATAAACCAAAAAATAATGCTCACGTTATTCCACATGGGAAGGAATAATTAGTCTAATGGATAAAATAAAAAATTTACTTCAACACCAACCTTTCTTAAATCCTTTTTCGATAGCATCAATGTAGTTCCCTTGCGCATAATATGCTAAACCCAGACGACTGTACGCCTTGCAATAATTCGGGTCAATATCAATGGACTTCAGACAGTCTCTGATAGCTTCGGCATATTTGTGGATCTGAGTGAAAGCAGCAGCCCTGATAAGCATACATCATAGAGAAAAATCAAACTTCCCAACTTGGCAAAAAGTGAAAAATGAGAATGTTGGAACTCATTCCCTCCTCTTCATTAACATCTGAGATATATGAAATATCAGAATAAAAATGTGACGTAGGTTTAATCCTCCTTTGCATCACCACGTTTAAAATAAAATATAAAATACAATAACTCATTAGAAATCTTGCACGCAATACCATCTGAATATCTACTGTCAGCAGGTTATATACCACTGACAAATAAGCTACAAAATTTTAAAAAAGGAATTCCTCTAACTTACTGGTAATCAAGAGATATAAAGTGGTAATTAGCGTATATAACAAATTATCAATATGCACAAGTTAGTACTGCACCTGTTACAGTAGTAAACAGCATTGTTTTCATAAAGTGCAATAGCAAAAGAATACAACTCAATTGCATCAGAGTACTGCTTTGACTGCATGGCCCGATTACCTAAAAGCAAGGAACAGATTATACAGCAGCACAATCAGCTTGTAAATCAAACAGACAGCATAACACGCTCTCAATAAATTATATATTCTCTAGATGTTCTTAGATCCATGCCTTTGTGAACATCAACAAGTTTACATGTGTTTTCATCAGTAAGATCTAGATGTTTCTATCAATAGTGATTCATTTATCTGTTGATATTCAAGCAATATTATAGCTCAAAGAGAAAAATTCACCAGACAGAGTGAAAGGACATGTGTACAAGTACTACTAGCTTTAGAAGCATTAACTGTCGACTCAATTTAAGGCAAACAACCTTGTAAATACCTTGGCTTTTAAATGTCTCAGCTAGGTTCTTCTGATTATATGCTGGAGAACCAGATCTTTCCATATCCTGAAAATTAATGAATTTTAGAAGTGTCTTCCATGCACCACTAGCAAGTAGTATTCACCAATCAAATAAATTATCAAAAGTGAAAAAAAAGGGGAAAAGGACTGAAAGGAAGTATTATGTATGACAATGATATATTAGCTCTAACATACATAATTTGCAGAATATAATATAACACTAGCTATATCCTCCTCTCCCTCAAGATATCTAAGCAACAAACCCAAAAGCATGATGAGGAATGTGGTATTTTGAATTATGCTCCAACCTTTCAAAACAATACTGACCCAAAACTCTCCTTTTTGTAGTCTTTCAATATCCGATGGATCTTACATGCTTCTGAGCCACAACTAGGTTAAACTAATTTTACCTCAATGGAAATAATTTGCCAGGTTCCCTAAGGTGCTTACGTTCTAACATAAAGAGGTCAAAACATATCAATTCTCTAAAGAAAATTATGTCTGATTTAAATCTGAGGCTCTGAACTATCACTAGCTACATGCCCTTTCTCCAAAACATGGGATCTTTTCTTCTCAAATACCACGTGGCTTCAGTTATCATGTTGGTAAGAGATTAAAAAGCTACCATATGTGTTCTTTGATTAATTTCATTTCTTCTGTTCTTCCTTTTGGTCTCAAATGAAAGGGGCCAGAAAAATTCATTGTGCTGAATGTTCATCTCAATTAATCCAAGTTATGCAATTTTCAGCAAGTGATAACATTTTAGTCTGCCACTAAATCTATGAAAAGTACAATTATGCTTTAAAAATACTCATTACATGGGAAGTGGATAACGAAACGTTAAAGAGAAACTTCTGAAGCAAAAGTAGAAATGCACAGATGAGTATCGCAACCTAACAAACAATTTGTGCAACTACTATAGTCATGTAAATTCAATATTCATGAGACGCAACAAACAAAAATAAGCAAGAAAATACATCATACATTAAGAGCATCATGAAATAAGCGTGAAGCTTTATCCACTTGGGAAGGATCATCGTTCCCATCAGGCATAGTCATAAAATAATGAACTTTCTCAAGTGCAGCAAAAAATTGACCAAATAGTTCATCTTTTGAGACCCCTGCAAATCACAGGGCAATTGAGATAACATTAGCATGCAGATAACCTAAAGCAGCAAAAGGTTTCAAAAGAGCTGTAAACTCGTAAAAGTGACTACAAATCTTCAATTTAACACCATCGCAAAGTGTATTTCATAAATATGAGACTAGCAAGACTAGTTTATTAATATATCACTACTTATTTTTCAACTAAGAGGATATAATTCAAATCTGCCACAAATATGTCACTTTATACATTTTTTGGTTATGAAACAAATATTACCAACACTAAGAAAATTGGACGAAAAAACAGATGGACTAGAGATCCATCACTGCATTTATAAAAGATCTAATAGACAGAATTTACAGTATAATTCTATATAAAAAATGAGCTACAGAAAAAAAAAAATTAATGCAAAACAGCATCCCAATTCTTAAAAATAAAAAAAAAAAGGGAAGAATACACCATTTCAAACATTCATCCTACTTCTTCCTGAAAGATTTATCCTGGACAAATATTTAAGTAAAAACCATATGCATGTTTAGCAGTTTGAATTTGGAATGCAATATTGATTCTATAAAATCACGGTCCCTAAGATTATCAAACTCCCCAATCACCTTATCCCAGCAAAGCTCTATCAAAACAAACCCAACTTATCTCTTGACTGTTCCATAGGTTTATTAAACTTGATAGACTCCCCAATTTTTCTTTCCATGTCCTTTCACAGTTAATCAAAGGATCAAACTACTGGCTTCAGACTCAAAACTAATCCCAAAAACTCTTTCTATTCTTCAAGTACTTCCTTCCTTAATAGACTAACACAATTCCAGATCTCTCAATTTGCGAACTATCCTGTGCTAGGACCGACAAAATATTCAAGATGTGACGCAGCTAGGAAATAGTAATTGATATTTGACAGTCGTAAGGAAATGGTAATTTGTGCAATAGATAGAACCTTGGAGTTAGCTTTGAACTGGGAAGATACTAGCCAACCTAAACATCACTAATGGACAAAGTAGAATATTATTCCCTGTAAACCAAGTCACAAGGCCTAAAAAAGATAAAAATAAAATTCAACAAGCATGATACCACCGAAAATCCATATTCTATTAGTGGAATTTATAACTCCAGCACTGTAAAAAAAAATATACGCCTACCTGTAGAGAAAGGTTCTTTTGTCCAGTCCTCACCCTGATCAAGTAGAAAATTAAATGGAATCAACGTTCAAAAACCCAGTTTTCATATTATAAAATATTTCACATCTATATCTGATAATGGTTTCAGTAAGGGTACACACATTCAAGGAAAAGACACGGACCAAAAAATAATAAACTGAAAGAGAGAAGACTAGAACCAGAGATTTTGAAGCTTCAGAAAAGTTGGCATCAACATTCTTGGCAGAGGATGAACTAGGAGCATTATCCGATTTGATTTCCAAATTATCACTTGCTTCTAGAGAACTGAAAATATCCATTAACGAATCGGGTTTTGTTTGACCATCAACATAAGGTGAATCAAGCTTAAATACTTCTGTCAAGCATTCCCTAACAACTTCAAGACCTTCAAGATCAACTCCTGGGGCCGGTTCAACTATAAAAGAAAGGCAATTACCCATAAGAAAGGAAATTTAACAACCAGAATAGCAAAACTCAATCAAAAGACAGTCTAGACCTAGAGGAATTCAAATTGTTCATGAACAAGCATTCCCAGAATTCTAATGGACATTAAAACAACATAGTAGTTGCATATCTTTCAATCTCTTTTTTTTTTTTTCCATTTTCTTATGATCAATGAGAAAAGGAAATTTAACAACCAGAACAGCAAAGCTTAATCAAAAAGCACAAAAGGGTCAAACCAGAACAGCAAGAACTTCCCATAACAGGCACTCTAGAACATGGAGAATTTCAAACTGTCGATTAATACCATACACTCTAACGGCAATAAAACAAAAGTGGTAGTTACGTTTTTCATTTTCTTATGAATCAAAAGGAAATTTTATAAACCATTAAACTTCAACTCGAACTTCCCTCCCCATAATCTCATTCCTTTCTAGTTCAGAAAACGAATTATCTTACTTTCCCAATTCCAAGACAATGTTACTCATACAATACAAATCATAACATAGTTAAATTCTAATAATCATATCAACAGGAAAAGGTAAATTCTAATCATATCAACAGGAAAACTAACTGAATGATCATTGACCTAAAAAATAATAAAATGCAACAAAACTAACAGCAAAGAAGTAGATAGAATGGGACCAGAGTCAAGGAAATGGAGGAAAGAGCGGACGATGCGGCGAGAGAGCGGGGAATCGGACTTCAACTTGGTGTTAGCCGCCATTGAAGACTATCTTCTCCTGAGCAGAGCACGGAAATTTTTACAGAAACAATAGAAGATGATTTCGGGTGTTTTGGCACTTTCCTCTCTCAGGGAGCAAAAGTCTTTGAAAAAGCAATCAATGCAGTCTTTCTAAACAAATGTTGTTTCTAGTAAATACTAATTTTTATATTTTTTAATGACATAATAAAAATTATTTTTTTAATTTAAATTATTTAAATATTGTATGATTTCTACGTGACACTTAAATCTTATAAATTTTAAATTACAATAAATATAATAATTAGGAATTATTAAATTTTATGTTTTTTAATAAAAATCATTTGTACTTGATTTCAAGAAGAGTGTGTACCAATTACATGAACTTGACTCCATGAAAACAATAAAGAGCTAAAGTCCATGTACAAATATAACTTGTACATTTTTGTTGATGGGAAAGTCTTAATTAAAATAATAATTTTATTATATTAATATTAGTATAATATAATTTATATTATATAATTATTTAATTAATAAAATAAAATAAAAAATTTTATTTATTATTAATAAATAAAAATATTTAAAAATATA
>CP135570.1:310969-325327 GCA_032401905.1 Swietenia macrophylla | reverse complement strand
TTAATATTTTTACATATAAAAATATAATTTAATTATTTATATCAAATAAATTTACAATTTTTATCAAAATAATTAGATTATCCTTATAATAATAAATATTAATATAAGAATAATAGTATAATACTTAAGAAATATTTTAATTATTTTAATACAAATAAAAAAATTTAGGATGAAACATGATTTAGCTTCATACTAATAAACTCTAATTGTTTAAAAAAAAAAGTCAAAGGCATATTTATTATGAATAATAAATTATATCTTTATTTATGAAAATATAAAATTCAAAGACTTAACAGTCATAGATGTATTTGCCATGAATAATAATAATAATAATAATAATAATAATAATAACTGTGTGATGTTTAATCGGAGAGATAGAAATTAACGAAATAGTTGAAGATTATACAACTGAATGTACCGTAATCTTACCTAATTTTTATTTTTTTAATATTTTTTGATATTAAAAAAACTATTTAACCTTACCATGGCATTCATTGTATGGCTGCCATTCTTCAATGACCCCGCCAACCTCCCAAATACCTCGGAGCAACAACGCTCTCTTTGTGGGTCCCACTTTAAAGTAAAACAATAAAATTAAAGTTGTTTGGGGATTGTATCATCTAGGTCCCTAAACATTTATGAATTTTAATAAATTATGATTTTATTTTAATATTAAGTTACGTGGCCACAGTCAAAATATAATATGAGCGTGTCTAGGTGTTTTTAGGAATACAAAAGTAGTTTACTCAAGAGTCAAGAATCTACGTGACAAAAATAATAGGCAAACTATAGTTTTATTTGCAAAATCGTAAGAGCTCAGGGGTCCAAATTGTCAAAGAGAAATAAATTATTTATAAAAGGATGCATAATAAAATAACAATTCAAGGTTTTATGTCTATAATTAACAAAAAAAAAAAATCTTCCATCTAAATTTATAAAGGGTAAAAATTTTGACATGTAATAATTTTATTATTATATTAATAATTATTAAATTTGTTCAAAAAAAAAGAAAATAAAAATTTAAAATCCATGTACATTTTAGAATGAAAATCTCATCTCATTCAAAATTTATGCATTAATATTTAATAATCAAAACCCATAATTAATTAATTAATTAATTTCCCCCTAGAAAACGCAGATGCAGGGAGAAACCCACACACTCCTATCAATAGAGAACGAGAGAAGAGAGAGGAAACGTTTTAGAGAAATTGAAGAGGAAATACGAATCACGTGGAAGAAGATGTAAGAAGAAGCTGCCTAATTCTTCCATCTAAACCGTTACAATCCCTCAATTTCCTAATCTCAATTAGTGGTTTTTTGGGAAAAAAAAAAAAAGAGTTGCATCTTCATGTATATATTCACCTCTTTCTGTTCGTATCTCTTAGCTTATTAGCAGCTGCTGTTATAGCTGTTAGTAACTCATTTGAATTAACCCCACTTGAATTTTAACTGAAATTGGAGGTGGGTTTTTGATAAAGTTTGGTTTTTGATCTGTTTTGAGAGACAAGAAATATGGAGGAGACTTTGTGTAATTGGGGAGTGATCAGATCTCTGTTAGCAATTCTTCAATGGTGGGCTTTTAACGTTGCTGTCATTATCACCAACAAGTGGATCTTTCAGGTCCTTTTTTCATTCATTAATCTGCTATAATTTACGATGAATTCTGTTTAAATATTCAGTAAACCCAATTTTATCGTTACTGGGTTTTTCTTTGTTTATTATTAGTTTTATGTAATTATATTTGATGGGCCGACTTAATTTTTATGGAATCAGGAGTTTTTTTAATGGAGTGATCTTGATTTGTTCAATGGATCAGCTTTTTTTTTTTCTTCTCTCTCTTTTTTCAATAAGTTTGCAGTCTGTGATTGATCCAAGGCTGTGTTTGGTAGCGTGGTATTTGTTCACATAGTTCGAAGTGGATGGAAATGGAGGTCGGAAAATTGGAGACTGGCCTCTCAAATCCTCTTAACTTTGATTTTAAAGGTTTTTTCAACGGTCAATAGAGGATTATATTTCTTTCCTTTGAATTGTTAGAATTATCACATGCTCCTTCTCTATTTTGATTGAATAACTTTTGATTAATGATCGATCGTATGGTAGCAGCGAATTACGTCTGAAGACTTTTTCTTTTTTCATTTCTTTACGGCAGTATCTGCAATTTAGGATTTTAAATGCCCGAATAGGCAGGGTGAAAACTCTGCTAATTTTTTTTTAAGTATAATGATGTAGGTTTATATATAATGTTCACTGCATGATGATTCATGTGATGCATATTATATTGGAATATTATGAACCTAAACATCCAAAAATTGATGAATATGGTGAGCTAGTCAATGATTCATATCATGTTGTTCTGCGCTCAATTTGTAATTTTCGTTTATAATGTTAATCCTCTGTCACGTTTACATATGTCTTGTTGATGTACAAGAATCATCTGTCTGTATATGGAGGACGTACCCAAGGCAAGGCTGTTGGTTTTGTTTGCTTATAAGCAATTTGGTTGAAAAACTTAAGTTTGTTGGGGATCAAAATTTTAAAAGAATTGTTATACTCAATGTAAAAAAAATTAATGTTCAATAGTTTAACTTGAGAATTGTTGTGAAACATGTTGAACTGTTAAAACTATACGCAAAGCATTGTACAGTGCTTGGAAAATAGAGAATTGGATTGATGTTAAACTTTTCGTGCATTGATCATTTATTGGGTGATTGGTTTTTTTTTTTTTTTTTTGTTTCTCAGAATCATTGCTGTGAAATGTTGATTATAATAGGGAAAGTTGTTGAATGGTTTGTACGGACATGTTGGACCTTGAAGAATTTAATGATGACATCTCTTTTTGTTTCCACTTCGTGTTCTCCAGAAATGTGATTTCAAATTTCCTCTATCCGTGTCATGTGTTCACTTCATATGCTCATCCATTGGAGCATATATAGTGATCAAGGTTTTGAAGCTTAAGCCCTTGATAACAGTTTCCCCTGAAGATCGATGGAGAAGAATATTTCCCATGTCGTTTGTGTTCTGTATCAACATAGTGTTGGGGAATGTGAGCTTACGTTACATCCCAGTTTCTTTCATGCAAACTATAAAGTCGTTCACTCCTGCAACCACAGGTCTGGTTCAAAATATTAGTATAATCAATTATTTTCTTGCTGCTCTTCGTTATAGTTTCTTTTGTGTGAGTATTACCATAATAGTATCTTACCTCGATAAATTTGAACAGTTTTTCTGCAGTGGCTGGTATGGAGAAAATACTTTGACTGGCGAATTTGGGCTTCTTTAGTCCCCATTGTCGGAGGAATACTCCTCACATCTGTGACAGAGCTTAGTTTTAATATATTTGGTTTTTGTGCTGCATTATTTGGATGCTTGGCTACTTCCACCAAGACCATTCTTGCCGAATCTCTGCTGCATGGTTACAAGTTTGACAGGTAGCATATTTTTTTTTTGTTTTGAGCCATTCAAACCTAGTGAACAGAACTTAGATCGTCTAAAATAATTTAATGTTGTAATGATGTTTGGATTTGTGTGCTTGCACACTTGCTTTGTTCCCTTGCACAATTTATTGTTAAACAATTTATACTGACTTTTTCTGTCTCGCCGCATTTTTTATGCTCGGAAGCATAAACACAGTGTACTACATGGCACCCTTTGCAACCATGGTATTGGCAATACCGGCACTGTTACTTGAAGGCAGTGGGATTATGGATTGGCTTAACACCCATCCGTCACCATGGTCTGCCTTCATCATTATTATCAGCTCTGGCGCACTCGCATTCTGTCTTAATTTCTCCATCTTTTATGTGATTCACTCTACAACTGCTGTCACATTTAATGTTGCCGGGAATCTTAAGGTGAGATGAATCATGAGGAATTTGGTGCTTCAAATTGCATCTTCTTGCTTCCCATTTTTTACTGAACTTTACTTGCCTCATAATTGCTTGCTTCTAAGCTTCAATGACAGTTAGTGTTAATGCTATTGTATTATAATGCAAACAAGTATGAACGAAGTTGGATTAATTTTATGTATGTAGTATCCTCAATTTTGTCGATGTCTATTCTACACAGGTTGCATTTGCTGTCCTGGTTTCATGGTTGATATTCAGGAATCCAATCTCAGGTATGAACGCTGTCGGATGCGGTATCACGCTCATAGGTTGTACTTTCTACGGATACATCCGACAAATGCTTTCACATCAGCCACCTCCAGTAACTCCACGGACGCCGCGGACACCTCTAACTCCGAGGAATGTGATGGAACTGCTTCCCCTTGTAAATGATAAATTAGATGATGATAAAGTCTAGTTATCAGAGCTTTCTTCTAAAGCTTTTGGAAGAATGGGGTCATAAGAAGGGAGGAAGGGCAGACAATTTGGAAAGCAAAACGCAAATGCATCAAAAGTAGATTATAACTCAAAAAAGATTTTTAATATAATTTATTTTTTCGTTGGTTATAAATAGAAAATTTGTTTTTGGTTCTTCTTGTCATTTTTCCATGCTGCTTCCGATGCATGTAAGATTTGTTTTATTTTAATTAATTTAGCAATAAAATCTAAAATTGAAGTCATTTAATGTTCCGGCTTCTGCTTTTCTTTCATGTAAGCTTGTTAGAGAAATCACATTAAACAAGCAAGCAAGTTACCCTTGTGATTGTTTACCAATGCAAAAAGAATTAAAAAAATAAAACATTGAACAAATTATCTCAATACAAATATTTACTTATTATAAATATCAACTTTAGCAATTTATTTTTTGAGGAAGAACCAGACAATACCCTAACCTGAAGCATAACTAAATTACCTCTATTTTAAGAGAATTGGGAGTCGGTTATATGAAAATAAAAAGAGAGAAAATCATGGATAATACACTCCTTTACCGCGTCGTTTCTTTCGACGAAGCAGAGCCGTAATCAAAGAACAATGCAGCGTACTTCCAACATTCATGCTCGATTCCAGCCATTTTCAAAAGTCCTGCTGCTAACAAGTTTTCTCCCGACTCGGTATGTGCTCTTTTTCCAAAATATATATATATATGTACAAGGTAAGAAATAAATCAAATCCCTTCCTCAACCCAGTGTGAGCTGAATTTGAATCCCGAACTTCTACTACCAAGAAGTTTTACCAAATTAACCATCACCAACAATTATGCATGTACCTTATATTCCCAGGAAAATAAATCAATCCAATTTCAAGTCCGTTGAAATTAAAGCAAAGTTTAGGACCATGCTTCAACAAGGTATTTACCGGCACTTTGCATCGCTCTAAGCCAGCAGAGTCCCTTGGAGCTTCGCCTTCTTTTGATAGAATTTCCTCAAAGGTTGACCAAACATCAGGCAGCATTTTGGTTGAGGATCCACCAACATATACAGATGCTTTAGATAGCTGCAAATTCCAAATCCTCTGGCTCTGTTCAAGCCTCTCATGCTGCACGTAAACCTTGTGAGGTTGGCTTTCTTGAGAAGGCGATGTAAAAGCCTCCACCCTTCGCTTCTGAAAGTATTCCATCATTTTCCGAATGAGACAACCAAAAGTATTTGCATAGAAAGTCATCCTCATTTCGGCAACCAAAGAAAAAGATAACCGGAGTAGTTGGACCATACAAACTCTGTATGGCTCTTTCTTCAACAAATCCACGAAAAGGTGCGCAACCAGTTCCAGGTCCGACCAGAACGAGGGGAAGTGATTGCCCACGAAAAGGGCGAGGAAGAGTACCCTTATAGAACCATGCTGGAATATAAATGCTTGCCCACGACAGAATAAATGAATTTGCACCAAGTAATAAGACAAATGGTTGGTTCACAGAAAGAAGCTTGGTAAGATTAAGTATTTCGTTGTTCCAGTACCTTGTTGAGGATCAAGTCTGGCAAGCAATGTAGAGCAAAGACCCATTCGCTTCCTCTTGTAGGGTGTCATCCATGACACTATATTGATAGTCAAGTGCACTTGATTGGGGTGAGCTAAAAGGGAAGGAGAAATGGAAAAAGCCCTTGTCTTTAATTGAGGAACCAGCTGAACCAGCCAATCAAATGGCATTTGCACTGAAGGAAAATCCTCTAATACCTTGTAAAAGAAAGATAATCAAATATTTGAAACAAGAAAAATATGAAATGTGCAAAACAAAGAAGCAATCAAAATATTTAGGAATTTTTGTAGTACTTGGCAAGACTAGAATAAGAGTAGCAACGAGAATATAAGAGGGATTTCATCTGAAACATCTGATTGAGGCCTAATAAAACACATATCTGAAAGGCAAACTTTCCTATTTAACATAATTAACCATGCAATGTAAGGAACTACATAAATCGATCTTCATCCAGCTGTTACTATACAGGACGTTCCAATTAGACAAGGAAAAATGTGATATTCTTGCAATACCAACAAAATGAACATTATAAAATGGAAAATCCTCCTGTGGCCCATGTTTCAGTTGTGATTTGAATCACAGATTGCTGCAGTTAACAACAATTAACATAATAAAATAGAAATACAGATCCATGTCTTCAACACTTTCCAAACGATGATCTTTGTAATCCTGTTATATAATTGCTTATACTTTGCCCTATTACAACGAATCAAGCAGCAAATCTTAATGTGTTAAGAAACAGAATGCCACAGAAGACGCTTATGATAAATGCAGAACTACACGATATGACAAAAAAAGTCCTTTTAATTCTCTTGACGATACCTCCAGGACAGTTTTTCGTTCCTTCTGGTTGTATTGGTAAAGATCGTCTCTTCCTTCAGGAGAAGCAAAATATTCTAGCCTTTCCTTTTCATGTTGGGCTGTAGTGAAAAAACTCATAACCTGGGAAAAAGAATTCAGTAAAGAAACTAATAGAAGCATAAGGGCATGTTGCAAAAGCACAAGAATGGGGATTGATTCAAATAGCATGAAGGACAACAAAGGATAACTAGGGGAAGATGTCCATAATCTCCTTAACTTCTGTACTTCCAAATATTGAGTGTGACTTTAAACAAACAAACTATAATATGCATAACCATGAAGTTCTTATTAGGTGTTTCATGTTCTTTAAGAATCTAAGGTGGTCTTTAGTATGATCTTTCAGCACCCATTTTCTGTTTTTGAGAAGCAAAATTGGCAAAAACATGTTTGGTAAGGCATTTTTGAAACATGACACATGAAAAATGAAAATATGGTTTTACCCTTTTGCAATGAAAAGTTGGAAACAGCAGCATATTGTTTTCACCATTTTTCACTTTTGTCTCTCATCTCTCCTTTTAAATATCATTGCAATTTTTCCATTTTCATTTAGAATACATTTCTGGAGACACATTACTGTTTTAGAAATAATGCCATATATGCCCAAGATTCTTCCCTTTTTCTCCAAGTAAATACCATGCAAACTATTCGGCTGTCAATAAAAATAAGGCAGAGAGTTTTAGGCTTATAATTAAAAGTACAGGTACCAGACTACCCATGAAAATTTTTTCTTCTATACAGATCATTTCTGATCTGACTCAATACTCTAAATGGAAGAAGGATGATGTCCAAGAAAACAAAAGCATTACAGGTAATAGAAGCAAGGAGTGATGCACAACAGAACCAAATGAGTCAAAAGATAAAAGGATTCTTGCCTCAAATAATAGCATCGTGGTGAAGCTGATGCAACATCCATTGTCAATTCCACAAATGTTCTTAATTTTATGGGGACCTCTGTAGTATTTACCAGAGTACCACAAAAATTACTATTCTTCTCAAGGAGATGAACCTGCAAAAAGCATATTTCCGCATATTGAGGTTAGGTATATAACATAAAACTATAATTTCACTCAGTTTCTTATACATGAAATCCAAAACATTACAAAATTTTTCCCCTTAGAGGATGCAGAAGATAAATATCATAAAACCCAGATGGCTGAAACACACAATTATATAGAAATAGAACCTATCCAGCGACAAAAAGACATCTTAAATGCACAGAAAAATAGCTAAAATCAATCCAAATGCAAAGTACCACTTATGGTGATTAATGCTTCTGGATCCAAGTTACAACGCCGTATGAAAGCATCCACTGCAGCTGGATCCTTGCCAGGGGGAACCTCAAGGACATCACCAACTTCATATTCTATGGCCTGAAAAACACACAATGCAACACCACATGCATAGAAGAAACTCACTGTTGAAACAAATTCAAATTCAAAGTGAGTCACATCTTTTCCACAGCCTGTTTTTGTCTAAGGTTGACTTTTTATCTACAAGGAAAAAATATGAATTTGTGAATATGTGCGAAAATAATTTGGTTATTGGTTATTAAGAGAGGAAGAGTTTGGGACTGGACGGGAAGGGAAAAGAGTAAATAAAATATTAATTGCAATTCTATTTTTAATTGTTCATTAATTTCTCCATCAACCTAACTTCACTTGCAGAGAAGAAACATTAATGCGGATTTATTAAACATTAACCAAAACATAATGAGTTTTAATTATTTCAGTTGTGAGATTTTGAATACAATAGCAAATTCTTAAATACAACAAACAATCCATGCTGCAAAAAATATTGCCATCAACACCATTTTAAGATAGCAATCAGGCTTATTCTTGTAATTGGAGAATTTTCCAGCAGACATGGAAAGAGCCCTCTCAAGTTGCATCTGGATACCTTTCAAGTCTAAGATAATCACAGGAAAAAATTTTGCGAGTCATTGAGAGAATACATTCATTAAAAATTATGCCATTTTGACTAGAATTTCTAAAATCAAAGTAAACGTTAGTCTGTATAAAACTAAATCGGCAGAACCGATAGAACATGAGTGAAAAAGGCCCTAAGTTGTCCTTCATCACCCAGCTTAACATTCACAATAAAGGAGGTATTCATTCCTCTCAACTCGCCCCTACATACAGTCAGAACATAACATGACATCGCAGGATCCAGACTATGACTACGTTCTTAAAATAAATTAGAAGACAAAGGACTATCCTGGCACACAGGAGTAAAAATAACTTGACATTATTTGGTAAAATAGTTGCATTAGTACAATCATGAAGAAAGTTGCCAGATGGCATATAAGTACACAAAATAGTGGCTGTAGTGCCACCAAAAATTGCAGATGATAGCACTCATAATGAAAAAACTTTTTGCCCTTGTATTCCTCTCCGTATCAGGTTTTCAGTCAACAAATTACTCCTGACATATTCTGTGACTTTATGCAACACAAATCATTTCCCAAGGGCAGCAAATGAAACACCCACCCGCATAAAAATACAATAATGAGAGTGTTTTTGGAGATAATGAACTAGTTATCGAGGAAATTTAAACATCAACTCTTTATGTCAATGCATCATGTAACTCTTGAGTGACTTTAGTTACCAGAGGAAATTCATAAATTGCCAATGTTATGATATGTGATATGAACTTTTGATCGGTCGATCAATTTCATATCTTGAATTAGATAATCTGGACCTTGCGGAAAGAATGACGAATTGATCTGATGCAACCTGCTCCATAAAGATAGCATCCACGGATCTAAAGAACCTTCAAACCTATGAAAGGATATAAACTTTTTAATCAATTTCTTTTTCATTTCAAATAGGACATCCAATTGAGAGACCAAACTGAGAGCTAGTTATACATTGCCAACTACTCATAATCAATCAATCCTGTAACATTTGAAGATAAAAATATAATCATTGAACCTTATGTCAATCAAGCAGTATTTTGTTATGCAATAAATTATACCAGAAGCATACCCAGAAGGTGTTGATCATCTCCTAAGCCTCTTTCGATAACAGTCGTGGCCCCAAGATCTGAAAGTCTATTGTCAAGCTTTTTTGCAACAAACTGCAGCCAAAAAACATATTGCCTTTAATAGTGACCTGTTGTGTAATAAAGTTAGAATCCAAAGTTACTGCATTATAAACCATCAAATGAAAACTTATAAGCATGCTAGACTGACATGGTTCAGAGTATACAATCAAAATAGTTGTAACAACGCAAAGGTAGCTCAATTCAGATAACAGCTAATTAATATACACATCAGTAATTAAGAACGATACAGAAGAGTATATAGTTTTGGTACAAAAATGAGTACACTTGTTTTGTAGGTATGAAGTAAGTATGACATTCCAAAATCAGGTACATGCACTCCAGCATCAAATATATAATATATTAGGATAAGTATGAGACCTTCAGCTGTCATGATAAGATAGGAAAAACTTCTTATTTTCATTTTCATTGAAGCTAAGACAATTAGAGGAAGTAGAAGTTTCCAAATTTGGTATTAGGCCCCAAAAGGTCTCCTTAGATAAGGCATTTAAAGCTTCTTTTCCATATTCAAGTAATGGTACATGCACTACGCTTATAAGACTAGTGGCTTCCTAAAAGACCTGATATTTCTCAAACAAAGATTAAACTATGCAGGATTTATGATATATCATGAATGACATACAAAAACCAATGGCTACCCAAACAGTTCATGCATCATCTTGCAAATGTCTAGACATCAGAACGGGAAAAACACAATGATTTCTAGATGATGAAAAGAATTCTAACTTTATTACATTAAATTTCTGGTAGCCAGAGTCAGCCAGTACAAACACTGCGTAGCGAACACCTTCTAGCCACTGCTTACTTAAGGATTTCTGCAGAAGAAACCTCCAAAAGCCCTAAAAAGGGAGACAGCAGGGAAAATAAAAACTAAACAGGAATATCTGGGTGTCTCCAAAGCAAAATGATATATATAATTCAATGACACTCTTGATGTAATTTGAACTAACCTTCACGGAATCCGTTGTATCTCCCTGACCAGTGGTAGAAACAACAAAAACTACAGTGTTCTCCTGAGGCAAGGATCCCTGAGTCCCAAAAAATTGCAATAGTAAGCATTGCTATTAAGCTATAACCTTTTATCTAAAAAGAGAAAAAAAAAACAAAAATAAAAATATAGCAGAAGCCACAATGTTATTGATAATAAATGATTTCTCTTGAGAGTCCAGGCTAGGGCTATGGTGCATGCAGTTGTAGCTAACAGCTATCCAACTTTCCTATTGTAATCTCTTAACTCCTCTGTTGTGATTTCCAAATTCTTCCAAGGTAATTTCCAACCATCGGGTTACATCTGAAAAACTTAGAAAAAATGCAATACAAAGTTGGGGAGATGTAAGGTGCATCTACATGCACCATAGCATGACCCGGGAATCCTATACTTACATTATCTATGATAATGAAGTTCTTTATTTTCGATGAGAAATAAGCTGAACCGAAGATGATTCAACAGTAACTTCCTAACAACTCCTGTGCTAAAACCCTAGTAATTATATAAAATAAGTAAAATTTCATGCTGGAAAATACAGAATCCAAAAACAACACTTGCAATTTGTATAACTTAGAACCTGAAACAAATATTGTATATCTTCCTACATTTTCCTAGCAACCAAACAGAAAATTGAGAACACTTTTAACGTACAGCATCGTACTCGTCCATGGAGCGCACCACCACTCGGCAGCCACGGCACACTGCATCGCGGCCGATACGCTCTGCAGCATCCAGTGCGTCTCCGGTTTGCAAAGCGTACGGTATTAGCAGCTTACTCGGATTCTTCTCCTCCTCCCCCATGCTTCAATCCAAAAACTGAACCAAATTAATTGAAAAAAAAAAAAAGTCACACAATATCCGAAATTAAAATTCAGGAACAGAAAATAAAAAGATGAAAGGTGATCAAAATCAGGTGCTATTGTTACCTTCTGTGACCAGGGATTAGCCACAGAGCCGATCGAAATTTTGCTCTGATGAGGGTTAAGCTTTTATTGTGCAGGAAAAATCTAAAATCAAATGCTTGAGGTTTATGTAGAAGAGAGAAAGTATCAAGTAAGGGCGGTCACCTATAGGTCTTAGAGAACTCTCTTGTTCCCCCACCGTTGGATTAAGTTTGTGAATAATTACAACGTAATAATATCTGGGCCCCTAATTGTTTATAATTTCTTAAGTAAAGCCATAATTGTTTAATTTGTATCAAATAAATCCGTACGTAATACGCAATTCGTTTACCTTGTAAGGAAATCAACGGATACTTCTCTTAATTTTAAAAGACCACAACAAGACAAAAAAGATTTTGTCAAAATCTATATATATATATATATATAAAAATCTAAAAGCCTTCATTTTACACTAATTTCATAATTATTAAATAGTATATTTTTAATAATTAATATTAAATATAGTAATTACTTGTAAAATATAATTTTAATTATTTAATAAATATTAATTCTATGAAGATTAATTCACAACCGGGGAAGTGGAGTGCTAACGGCTAAGCCTAATTACCCTCTCGAGTCATCCACAAGCCCAATTGTTTTTTCGGGCCTCCGTAATTTCAGGCCCTTTAATTTTAAAGGATTGTCTAAATATTTCAACATATGACTTGTCGTACCGTGATCATTCTTTGAACAGAGACGACACTAGTAGCTAAGACAAATAAACTACATCATTCACAAGTCATAGCTCTAACTAAAACATTGAACAAATTATTGCAACACAACAATGTTTATTGACTTCAATTTCACTAACACATATTTCATAGCCCCTCTAGATTTGGATAGTTAGATTAGATTAGACTGTCTAAAATATCACAATCACATAGTTTTTGTATATACAGAGAGAAAAGATTCAAATTATTTAATAATATATAATAAAATTAAATTAACATTCTTAAGCCAACAGCCAGAAATTCTTTTGCCATCTGGTGCTAACGACATATCCACCCATTCCTTTGCTTTGTTTCCTCACACCAACGGTCATGCAATCTGCAATTTCAATGCATTGCTCCACAAATTCTTCAGTGCCGCTGGTTCCACAGAAGCTGCAAGAAGGAAGACAAATCACCACATGATCAGATCAGCTTATAGAGTTGATTAAAGAGAGATTGAGATCTAAGGGTGGACAATGCATCATCACCAGTTGATGAATGAAGAAGGTTTTGTTTGACCCAGAACTAGAACAGAAACCTCTAGTTTCTTCACTTGGCTTATTACAGTGGCTAGCTTTGGCCCTTGAATCACCAGTGCTTCTACTTCCACCTGCACAAGAATCCCCCCCCCCCCCCCCCCAAACCAAACATGGCAGATAAAATTATCATTTTCCCACAAAATTTACAGCGAAAATAAAAACACAAAAAAGAAAATCCCTTCTTGAAATATTGAAAAGCTCCTCACTTCTCTCTTTCTGAAGAGTGTAGAGATAGTTTTAAGGGGTAAAATTAGAGTGAAAAGCGACAAAAACTAACACATGAAACATTGAAAATTTCCTAAGAAATTCTCTGTGCTGTTGTGAAAATTCAGATTCAACGCTGCCCGACACTGTTTCAACATTGAACTTCTTCTGGGATGTGTATATCTACAAAGCAAAATATATATGTGAAAACACTACGTTTTGAGCGTACCTCAGGTTTACAAGCTTTGCAAAGAGCTCCAAGAGAGTTGACAAGAAAAGGACAAGAAGAAGAAGAGTTATTGTGGTGAGGAATGACATGAAGAAGAGTGAGCAAATCTCCTTTGTTAGCCACATGAGTAAGTGCCCACATCATTGCATGTTTAGAATGCGAAGTTTGATCCACCAAAACCATCACTCTTTTCTTCACCACCATCCCTCCGCCATTGTCGCCGCCGTACATGTTATCCAGCTCTCCCATTTGCTTCAAACTTCCACCGCCTCCGCCGGAGTAGTAGTCGTAGTTTTCATTGGCGGTCGTACTCCACCTGCAAGACGTTGATCTGTAAGGTTCTCTTCCACTACTTAGTTGTCTCAGAAATGAAACTGAAGTTGGCATTTTTGTTCGTCAGCAGAATCCGAACTTCTCATACAAAAACTAGCTGAAGAGGAAGAGAAAAATATGGGGCGCTTTGGGAAGTTGTGAACTTCAATAGTCGAGACTGAGCCAAGAAAAGCGGTTGATCGGCAGTGTCTAAATAAAGAAAAATAATTAAAGGGATACTATCATCCGGATCCCCAACTTTTAATTATTCATAAAAATAGACATAATTTTCTCATATTTAAAATATAGAAATTGAGGACTTATGATTCACACAATTAAATTTTTAAATATAATAATAATAATAATTTTAATAATAAAAATAATAATTGAAGTGGAAAAGGGAGGAAGAGAGAGAGATAAAAAGAGAGATGACAATACGGGGGAGGTGATGATGTAAGGCACGGGAATCAATGCCTCCAAGCTTTGTACTTTTGCTCATCTCTTCTATGGGCGAGATTACGGTGCACTCCATTGCAGTGTGTGACAGAATCTCACTTAAATAGAAAAGTAAAAAAGCAATACTGTTAAGCTCTGCAAGAGTGAATTTTACGTGCTCCGGGTGGACATATATTGTCATCTCTCTGTTTATCTCTCT
>CP135570.1:117404-310643 GCA_032401905.1 Swietenia macrophylla | reverse complement strand
TTATATATTATAAATTATAATTAAAAATTAAAATTTACAACAAAAAAATTAAAGTGTAATGGACAATATTAATATATATATTGACTACGAATATTTTGCAAAATTATTGTTATTATTTATATTAATAAATAATATTTTTATCTAAATTAGAATTACAAGAAATAAAAAAATATAATTAATTAACAAATTTTTATTATTTATTTTATTAAATAAATAATAAAAAAATTAAAAAGTGAATAACAAACTGACACGTAAACACTCATTTCAATTTTTCTTATGGAAAAGTAACTGTAGCATATTATCCGTCCCTCCACGCAATTAACAATCTCGTTAAAGCAATTAACAATTATTATATACAATGCTCTGTATTTTATTAAATTAAATTATAAAATACATTATACCGACAACAAATAAGGTCTACGCTACGTCGTACCATAAATTTATTTTAATTTTTACAATAAAATATTTAAAATATAATTAAAATTTTGAAAAAATAAAAATGCAAACATAAACAGAGAACAGAGTTGATGGGACTGGACTAGTAAATTATAAAAAACTGTAAAAAAAAAAAAAATTAATAATAATAATAATAAGTAAAACTGAAAATTAGAAAGAAAACAGGGGAGAAGTAAGAAGTGGTAATGATGGTGGGGCTCTTGCTTTTGCTTCTCTGATTCGCTCGTCAGATAATCAGATTAGATTCGGACCACACATTAAAGAATCCTGACCTGACAGACAGCCTATAATTACACCCATTTATTTATTTATTTATTAAAAAAATAGGAGGGTAAAATGTCAGAAATGGGTCCCTCGTGAATTGAGGTTTTCTTGGGGTCAATCAAGTCAGAAGGTCGTACTTCCGAACAATTGCTCCCGCCTACATCGCTGATTCTGACCCACAATTCTTTAAATTACCACAATGTCCCGCCCCCTTCTCTTTCTCTCTCTCTCTCTCTCTCTCTCTCTCTCTCTCTTTGTTTTAACCATTTTTGTTTAATTAAAATTAAAATATAGTTAAGTAAATACCCTACGTCCGGAAAAAATTGATACTTGTACATTCAAATTAGGGGTTTGGTTACAACATTATAGAATGTAAAATACAGTTTATTTTTTTAATTCTTATATTAATTATATTAAATTTATATTTAAATTTTTTATATTATATATAAAAATTTTATTAATTATTTTAAATTTTATAATAAAAAATATAAAATACATAAATATATCTTAACAGCTCGTCAAAAAACAACAAAATTGATTCAAACAATGCCAAGACAATATTATTATCGGCGATAAATTGTAAAAATAAACCATGTTTTACTTGTGGTCACAATATCGACACTTGGCAATGTAAGTGTTCAACTTTGCGACGAGACTGCAGATATTTGTAAAAACATTCATTGCAGGAATTTATTGATTGCTCTTTGAACCATAAAATTTAATCTTATTTCAATTTTTATATTAAATTACTCAACTTGCTTGTTAAAATATTAAAATTACAACATAAAAAAAATTAATGTATAAGGTATAGTTAGTGAGTTATATTAACAAATTTTAAAAGAATAATGCTTATTTATTTTTTACACCTACATCCTCACTAGTCATAACATGGCCTAGTACTTTATAATCCCAAACCTAAAAGTTTGAATTTGAGCCGTGCTACACTTTACACATAGGATGTACAATTCTCAATTATATAGATTATTAAACTTTTAAATATGATGTATAAATTGATAAATATAATAAAAAATATTTAAAATATGTAATCAAGAAAAAACGAAGTCAAATTTTGATATGGGTAAATATACCGTTCATCCTTATACTAATTTTTTAAATAATTCTCAACTCTCATGTTATAATTTTTAACTGAAATTATGACAATTATATCATGAAATTTGATTATAATGTAGTCAATTATGTACTAATTTATGTGATTGGACACTTTTTAATACAATTTGTTATTGAAGTTTAAGTTAATGATTACTCTTTTTTTTATCACAAATTTTATAGGTTGGCACACCACCTATTGAGTATAAATCGCCATTCTCAACCTAAAAATTTAGGTAACACTACAATGTTAGATTTTATATAAATTTTAAATATATTATTATTGTAAGATATGGTTTTTTGCTTAAAAAAAAAAAAAGAGTAATCATAATTTGACCATGGCCTTCAATTTGGCAGAACAATTAAAGATGCCAATATTGAAGAAGCTACAAATGCCTACAACATAGAGAGGTGTAATGATTTATTGATTTATATTTCTTCCTTTCAGGACCAAAAAATGATTCAAGTGCGGACTAAACACATATATCTGTACACTGGAGATTTGATTGATTGATGAGATAAGGCAAGGAAATCTAAAGGTTAAGTATGATGGCATCCTCACCTGTAAATTTCTGAACGACTGCCATTGCTTTGCTTTGCTTGTCTTGTTTGTTTACAAAAATCTTGCAGTAGTCCCTGGAATTCTGTGCAAAGTAGGGCAGTAAAATTAAAAATATGAACAGTCTTTTTGAGAGGGAAAATCCAAATGGAGAATAGAATGGCGACGAATTAGCATTCAGCTACCAGCTTTTTCGTGAATAGTAGAACCAAACTCCAAAATACAGTGTATGCTGTGCTGACATAAATAAGATAACAATAGAATGAATAAATAAGATATTCAATTTCCTCTATATCTTCTCCTTTGGCCGGTGGGTTGGTAAGATTATATACTGTTTTTGTTTTCACTTCTCCGGCTTACTCTGACTCTTCTACTTTCTTTCATTTGTATTATTATTTGTCTCTCTTAATTGTGTGGTGGACGTGGAAACTGACAAGACTGAAAAACATGCTTTCCTATTTTTATAGAATTCCAACACTGCAATCTCAAATACAACCCTCAACAACATTTGTAAAACGAAACAATACAGGACGTAATATAGAATATTAACTGGAGATACGGAAAATCATTAAGTACAAATTTAATACTGCATGGTACAATTTCATTATACAAACCAATAACATCAACAGTACTAAAGGTCAGTTACTTCAATTGCCTATTTTTGAATCTCAGATCATGTAAAAATGCACAAACAATAAAAATAAAAATTTCTTTTTCTTTTGTAATTTAACTTGTACAACATTAACGTAATTGAACACTTCAAAGGCAAATTTGAATTTATAAAGTTTTCTGATTGAATTTGCAGTATTGGCCCGAGGAAAGATTTTTGAATCAGATTATTTATTAAACTGTCATTTGAGGCTTTAAATTTTGTTATCAGTAAAAGTGACCGCTATAGTTATCTATCATCTTCACAATGAGTAAAATTAAAATGGGATGGTATTGAATCCCATCCCAGACTAGGTTAACGTACCTACTTCAGGCACAATATCTGCTACAAGCCTGCATTTTCTAGTCTTTTCTGGCCCGGAGAATTTCTCTTGAGCGTTGAGCCAAGTAAATTCTGTTAGTAAAATTGAGAAGGTTAGTTTTCGTTGATCATTCTCCGTCTGAAACGACCATTCTTTGATCGGGATGAACCCTTCTCTTCCTATACAAGTTAGATTGAACCAACAATGAAATATCTTCGGGGGACAATGTTGATGTGCATATACTCAAGCAATGCCGAGAAGCTCGAGTCCTGCGTAAGAACATTGTCATGCAAATAAACTGAACACCGCTGCAATAGGATGTTAAAGAATGAATGATTTATTAAAATTTTGTGAGAATAACATACAGATATTAACAAGGGGATATATATATATATATACACACACACCTCCTTTTCTGTCCTGTTGATGATTTCTGATAAACAGGAAGCTTCTGATCTTGAAATGCAGCCCAATGAAGAAAGATATTTGTGAAACGCATTACCTTTCAGTGCCAAGTAAGATTTTTTGGGAAATATGGACTGAATTCTGTTAAAAAGACCTGACTTCATCTCTCTGCAATGTAGACAGAAAAGTAAACGCACGAACGGTTATATCAATGGAATTACAAGTTAATGACAAGCAACAAGATAATAACACACATCATGTGCATGACTAACAAGACTTTGAGGTGTTCGTAAAATTTATCAAGATGTAGCTGATGCAAACACACAAGAATTTATCAACGGTTTCATCAGGTCAAAATGTATGAATCCTTTGCAGATAATATGCATGAGCATGACTAGAAAGAGACTTGAGATATTCGAAGCTTTCTAACAATATTTAATTTCCAGCATGTGAGATCCTGCTTGCTTCCAGGTCCAGTTCAAATAATTTACCTGGTGCTGTTGCATTATTTGTGCAACCCAACATCTCCCAGGTCAAGTTTGTCTTACTATTAGAAGCCTTATTAAATCCTCCAGCGGAAATATCATTTGCATACATGCAGAATCCATGTTGTGCAATCATAGAAATCATCTGTAAGTGCTCATCGTGCCAGTTTAATGCGTCTGAATTCTCACGAGGAAACATTGACAGTTCTGAAAAACACTGCAGATGTACATAATTCATCAACATGGACTATGCATGAAAAATATCATAAAGGAAAAGGTTCTAAAAAACAGAATAATGTATAATAACACTTACAAGAGTTTGGCACTTAGAAAGCAACAGATGGGCATCTGAAATTAGTTTGCACATTCCATAAACAAGTTTTACATTATGAACAGCATCCATCTCTTCTGATGTGACAAACTGTTTTAGTTCTGTGTTACACCCTCACTAAATTAGTTGCTTCCCGAGACTGCAGCTCCTCCACAGGCTTGGATCTCCTCTTAAAATCCATCCGGCTACACTCATCCATCACTTGGAACCCTCTTGATACAGCCTCCATGGGTTCGTTATGAGAATCTTCGACCTCTTCCACATCAGATGATTCTGCAGCAATATCACAAATATTGTCCAACATATCAGAACTTTTATGTAATATGACCACAGAATTATCGTCAGCTTCAACAGGTGGAAGACTGAGATCAAACTCATTGGCCACAGAAACTTCTACGGTCTCGGCAACATAACCACTGTATGCAGTTCCAGATAACAACTCTGCTCCGTTATCAAATTCAGTTTCTGGACCAAATGATGATTCAGGCGCACAGGATATATCAACCGATTTGCATGTACTGTTCATGTGCAAATCATTTGCTACTCCCGAACATTGATACTGGTTTTCCTTCAACTTTTCTGCTTCATGACGAAGTAGCTTGTCAGTTGGCATGCTTGAGCAGTTTCATGTATTTAAAACATGATAAGGAAACCTACTATGATCTAAAAATAATTTATCATTGGTATCCCTGTCTACAACTACAGGAGATCCATTATGGAAGAGCTCATCTTCAGAATCAGAAGATGTAACTACATTAAATTTTTTCCGAATGTTACAAAAGGAAAAAGAAACTGGGGTGCGAGAGAAATTGGAAATCTCATACATACGCAATACAAAAAGGATCTGCAAATTCATTGCTAGTGTGAAAGGAGGAGTTCCTATTTAAAATTTCTTCTTTCTTGGCCAGTACACTATCCATTGCATTATTATGCTTATCTTCATTATTTGGAAATTTATCATGCCCTTCCCTGTCAGCTACCTCCCTTGAGGTTGAATTTTCTTCCATCAAAGATAATGATTTCATAATCTCTTTATCAAGTAGCTCGGATAACTGAGATGGAAAATCCCACGGGATTAACTTTGGAAGTGCTTGATGTCCAGCCGCTAGATCAACTAGCTCTGGGTTTTGCATTTTCTGTATTCTTTTATCTGAAAAGGGGAAAAAAATTAAATGTTAAAACACTAAGAGGTCTTTCCTCCACAGCCAATATAAGTAATGAATTAGGAAAACAATTATGCATGCATGCAAATCAGATTATTGTACTTTGTGATTTTCAGGTGTTAAGAAGGAATATTAACAAAGTTAGGAAGAAGAGGTATTATTTAAATTGGCTTGCTCTCATCCAAAATGAAAGGATTTTTTTTTTTAACAATTGGCTCAGTCGTTAAAATAAAATATCAAGAAAAAGGTCAACCTACACTGGAAAAGGAAACAAAACATGGTCAAAGATGATAAATAAGATTTCTTGAAATGGCTATGTTGGGATCTAATTACCATACTTTACAATTTGTACAAACAACAATTTCAAAAACAATCCTAAACATGCATGCATGTGTCGAGGGATTAACCTTTTCCATATCTTGTATTCTGGCACCAGAACTAAAGTTGCATAATGGTTTTCCGGATATCTGCCAGACAACATCCAATTAATTGCTCAAGGAAATGAGGTTGCAAGTCAACTTTCTCCACAGCACAAATCTGCATTGTAATAACAGAATTCACTCAAATTAATATAAATTCCATAATTTGAAAGCAGAGCCAAAAAGAACACACTATCACATACCATACATAAATGGGAAAGCAGGTCCTTTGGTGTTGGCATTGTAAATGAAACCTCTAGCCTACCCAAACTGTGTGGCAGAGTGATTTTATTACCTAGGAATTACCACACAAACAATAATCAACAGCATGAAATTACATTAAAGCAATAAACTATCTAACAGCAACAAAAAATATTTAACCAGAACGTCCTCTTACTATTGCCAGTCAATATTACAGGCCCCTTTGCCTTTTCAGCAATTTGTTGTATGGTAGAAATAAAACCACGATCTTCGGGGAAAAAGATATCCACATCCTCAAAGAGAATTAATGGCTTAATATCAGCTCCTCTATCATCATCTTTTCTCTTCAACATGAGATTTTCTCCGACAACCGGCATCCCCAGAAAATGAACTTGTTTCCTGCAGCTGATGGTCCTTCAAACAAAGCAGCTACGATGAACGAGGATCATAACATGACTTGTAAAACGTGCAACAGAAGTTTAAAAAAAAAACTAATAATGATGAAAAATCTTTTTGAAATATAATTTGAAATAAAGTAAAAAATAAAAGGACAGAAAAATTACTCAAATTAAAATGCTGTAATAAGTACCACATGAATAGGACCAATAGTAATATTTCTATGCCTTCTTCCAACTGAACTGCATTTACTTTCTACTCCATTCACAACCTGATTTTTCTTTCCTGCTTTCTATGATGAGGAAAAGGGATGCATTCACTTTCCTGCGAGCATCCTTGAATGTTCCCAATCAAGAATGATAACAAAGGTTGCAAGCATCATATTCATAATTATAAAGTGATTACACCCCAAAGCAATTACAAACCAAATCTTTTCATAGGCCACTTCTCTATCAGATTCCTCAAATGGCAGATTTACCACACATAACTTTAAACAATACTAATACATCGCTGCATAGAAGTAAGTCTTCGTACAACTCAATTTCACTAATAGCAAAACTATTGTTTCAAAATTTATCTAAACTTTTTCGTCTTGAATGAAGTGAAATAATATTACTAAAGCAATTGTCACATCAATCAAACTTGTAGACGATTGGTATGACTCTTTCCGAAAATACATCAATAAACAACTAATATCCTAGAAATTCATGCACAATAGACGGTTATCTCGCAAAGACTAAAACAAAATATCTAGGGATCAATGTCCAGCAAACGGAATTAAACAATAAAATGCTAGAAACAAAAAATTTGATACTGACCTCGGCTGTCAATTTTTCCTCCAACCTTAAATTAGGCATCTGTGGTGGAGATGCATTATCACTCTCGGGTATTTTATTAGATATTTTCCCCTTGCTTTTAGGCGTAATCATCCTAGGTGTTGTCTTCTTCGGCGACTTCTCTTTTGACTGTAAATGAGCAACAAATTTAATTAACTCTGCAATGAATTAAAATTACGCCCGTCAATCATAAATTAATAGGTACTGGCACATTGAATTGCCTTTTTATGAGCTTTTGCCGCCGGCGACGCCATCTTTGCCTTTCGTTTTCTAGTGTTCTTCCCTTGACTTCCACAACAGTATTCCTGAACTTCTTCATTATCACTGTTACAGTCGACGATTTCACATTCCTTATCAATCTTCTGAACTGCGCCGATTTCTTCGATTTCTGCAGGAACAGCGTCGACTGTACTAGCCTCCGCCTCACGTTTCTCTCCCCAGCGCCGGCTCGTCTTTTTCGGCCGATTTGTCCATTCAATTAGATTTAAATTTTGACGAAATAAGGTTTTAGTGTTTAGGGCTTTTGATTGATTTATGATTTTTTTCGTCTCAGGAGAGGCAATGTGAAGTGTAACTGAAAACGTGATCTGAAGGGTAAAAGAGAGATCAATTATGGAGGGAAATTGGATTTCGTTCGCGTTACATTAGCTTTCTATCCGGAATTGTAATTAAAATTTTTGTATTTATTTGGGACTTAGTACAACCGGTAGCCAGTGAATTTGAATTTTAGATAACGTTTGTATTATTTTTTTGAATATATTTTTAAAAATAAAAATAACATTTTTTTATTTGAAAAGGTTTTGGATAATGTTTTTTCAAATCTATAATAAAAATAAAAATAAATAAAATATATTTAATATTTTAATAATATTAAAATTTTAAATTTATCTACACAAATTCACGTGATATTTAAATGTGGGCAAACTCGAATTAGATTAATTTTAGTTTAAAATTCAAACTGATCTAAAATCATTACTTTTATTTTGTATTAAATTAATTCAAATTGATATTAAAAAGTAAATTAAACAAATTTAAATCGATAATTATAGATTTAGATTGATTTGAGCTTAAATTTAGAATATTTATAATGTTCAATTCTTATATTTAATTACATTTACTCTTAGACTTAAATAATTAATGTAATTATAAGGTTTAATTTTTTTATATATATTCAAAGGTTTTGTTATAATGTAATATGATATATTGCAAAATCATGAGACGCCTAATAAAAATATTTTAAATGTAAAATTTTTAAAAAATTTTAAATATACTGGTTTGATTCGATTTAAAACAAGTATTAATTAAAAAATGAATAATATTATTGATTTAATTTTTTAAAAACTAAAATTGAATAATAATTTTATAAATTGACCTTTATTCATCAAAATTATCGATTTTACCTATCCCTAAATATAACGATATGTTTAAATTTTACATTTAAATATAAATATAAAATTTTATGTTATTATCAAAATTTTATATACCACAAAGACAACTTAAACATGTAACATAACTTGCTGTTTAAACCAACAATTATATTAATAAAAATAAATTTAAAAATATATAATACAATAAATCTACATAAAAAAATCAACAAAAAATATATTAAATATTGTTATATTTAATAAAGTAACTCATAAATTTAAAGTGAATATAATGTATTTAGTGCATTATACTTGTATAAATTGATCATTTATACATACTAATCTTCGCATTAGTGAACTTTTTATTTAATAAATAAAAATTTTATTACTTGAATTTTTTATTTTTATTTAAATATTAATTATTCTATAATTATAAAACGATTGATTGTTTAATTTTACATATTAAATTAACCAAAATCTACATTACTCAAATTTGTTTTGTTTTAGTGAACATTTTTTATGTCGCAAGTTATTCAAAGTTTATTGAATTGTTTGAAAAAAATTTATTAACTAAAATAAAAGTAATTGTTAAAATTAATTATCATTAAATAATTAAAATGTGTGATATTATGACCACCTTAAAATTATTTGTTTATTTTTTGATTAGATTAATAAATATTCTCAAAATAAATAAATGTATTACTATTTCTCTTGAGAGTAGATATCAATGCTCAACCTTAGTTAGGTTTAATGTTTCAAAATTTTCTAGTTTAAATGGGTTTAAGATTAAATTAACCACTAATTATGTTCAAAACGCAATCTTTCAATTAATTCATTAATTGGCAATATTTATTTATTGAACTGCTCCCAAAGCCAAGTTGGGAAATGTGCGCCTTCCAAGAAAAAGACAGAAGGCAGTGCAATACACGCGGCATGATTTCGCGTGGGTCATGTGCTTATGTCCGAAACCAGAAGAAAAACCCGAAATTCTTTTCCTCCACGCCTGAAAACAAACGGAAATAGAAGTGGGGTACGATTAGATTCTCCCCAGTCTGAAAAGCTCTTAGTTCAATTACCATTATGCCTACACCTCGTCGACAAAAGCACAGAGCGGCAATAAAATATTATAGTTAAAAAAATTGTATCTTTTTTTTTTTAAATTAATTTAAATGGAGCACATAAACTCGAAATACATATGGTCCGAACGGCGCCGTTTCATTAGCCAGCATCATTTTCCAAAGCGAGCAACACAAAAAATTAGGAAGGGGCAAATTAGTCCAAATAAAAAGTTTTGTTTACAGTGTACACAGACTCGAAGATCGAGAATCTGAGTGTTGTCTGCATACTCTGTCAAACACATTTGTCTTCTCCTCCTCCTAAAAAACTTTCCTCTCCCCTCCCTCCTTCCACAGCCTAAACAAAATCAAAAACTCAAAAACCACAAAACCCTAAAATTATTTACCGCAATGACAAAGCAGAAACCCAGAATCTTTCTCCATTTTTTGCTGCTTCTTGTTATAAGCAATGTAGCTACAACAGCAGTAGCGAAATCAACTATTGAGCCTTGCTCGAATTCGGATTCCTGTAACGCATTGCTCGGCTACACTCTCTACACCGACCTGAAAGTATCCGAAGTCGGGTCACTCTTCAATGTCGACCCGGTTTCGATTCTAATGGCTAATGCCATCGACATTTCGTATCCGGACGTTGAGAACTACATTCTTCCTTCGCAGCTGTTTTTAAGGATTCCCGTTACTTGCACTTGCGTCGACGGGATTCGGAAGTCTGTCTCTACCCACTACAAGACTCGGCCGTCCGACACCCTGGCGTCGATTGCGGGTCAGGTTTATGCGGGTTTGGTTTCGGCTGACCAGCTGCGGGAGGCTAATGGGATACAGGATCCTGATGTTTTGGATGTGGGTACGAGTTTGCTTGTGCCGCTGCCGTGTACTTGTTTTAATGGAACAGATAATTCGCTGCCGGCGGTTTATCTGAGTTATGTGGTGAAAGAAGTTGATACGCTTGCTGGTATTGCGGCGAGGTATATGACTACGCTTACGGATTTGATGAACGTTAATGCTATGGGAAGTACTGCAATTAAGGACGGTGATATTCTTGCTGTTCCATTGCCGGGTAATTTTCTTTTTGTGGTGGCAATTTTGATATTGATTTTTTTACGTGGTAGCTCCGGTTGAATTTCGAATTCGCAGTTCATGGGTAATTATTGGTGTTATTTATAGCATTTTGTGTTTGCACATCAAATTTTGTATGCATTCTGTCAAGCTTGCTCCAGTTTGTAGTTGATTTTCGAATGCATTATGGATCGTTGTTGCGTTTCGCTGTTTGCGGCATTTAGTTCCGGTAGATGGTCATGTGCGTTTTATGCTTATTTGTTGATTCGAAATCGGTCTGCCTAGTTCCTGGCCATGTGTTTTAGCTTAAAATAATTATTTGATGGTCTCCTTGAATTGCAGCTTGTGCGTCTAATTTTCCTAGATATGCATCGGATCATGGATTGATTGTACCAAACGGGAGCTATGTCATCACCGCCAGTCATTGTGTGCAATGCAGCTGTGGGCCAGGGAATCTCAAGTAAATGGACAGATCTTGCTTGCATTTTGGTTTAGGCATAATGGCATTATTTCTGTTTGCCCTCCTTTGCATATAACTAATCGGATTCATTCTGTTTCATACAGTATGTACTGCATGCCAGCTTCATTGGCGGCTTCTTGCTCCAGCATGCAATGTAAAAATAGTAACATCATGCTTGGGAATCTAACGATGCAACAAAGCAGTGCTGGGTGTAATGTCACTTCTTGTACTTATGGTGGTTTCGTCAATGGCACCATTATCACAACGTATGCTATTCTTTTTATCTTGTTTCATTAATGTTTGTTTTAAATTGTGATTTCAGCAAGTTAATAAGGTGCAATGGTTGAACCCTTTAAATCTTCTTTTCATTCTGCAGGTTGTCTACATTTCTTCAACCGCGGTGTCCGGGTACAATTTATGAATATTACATTGTTTATGTAGCTTCTGGAAGGATTTTTTTTTTTCTTTTCATAATTGATGCTCTAAATACAATGCCTTTTGAAGTACTAAAATGTATGCTTTTTCTACTTTTCTTTATTGTTGCTGTGACATGTCTCTTGACTACCTAATCAAGTCCATTATATGCTGATAAGTATGAGTTTCATTGTACCTGATGAACTGATGAGTTTGTCGACGATGACAAGTCGAAATTACCATCTCATTTCCATGGATGTTATGTGTTGTTTTTGTAACTTTACTTTTTCTTTTTCTGTTGCATCTGAAAACATTGCAGGGCCCCAGCAATTTCCACCTCTTATAGCTCCACCTTCATCGGTAACCAAAGATTCAGAATTTGCTCCAGCACCTGCACCTCAATTAGATGGTTCTGGAACAACAATCCCTAAGTCTTCTGTGGTTCCATCAACTGGGTCTCTTCCTGGTTTGCCCCCTGCAAGCGGTCCTAGTGGGAGTGTTTCTTCTGGTTGCTCGTTGAATTCATTAACCACAATTCCTATTGCACTGATGCTACATTTGTTTGTGAAGTTCATGATGTGTATTTCTTAATTTGCAATTTTGCTCTTCACTGTGTGCCTGGGTATGGTTTTGCCTGCATGGTTGCATGGTTTTTTAACCAGTCCTGCCATTCTGTTGTATCTAACCAGTCTATTTATGACTATGTTAAACATTCAGCAAACCGGAGGAATCTTTCTCCTTTTGCAACTTGTATTTTGTTCTCATTGTTTTGTTATGAACTGAGAGGCACGGGCAGTGCCTGTCTCATTATCATTGATCAATTAAATGGATCCCAAGAAGTCGTCTGGTCGGCTACGTTGGTACTGTGAACGTGGACCTGTGGTTGCTGCTGTTTACATTCTTTGTTCAAAAACTTTGTTGTACGTTCTGTACATATTATATCCTATGTTTTTAGATGGTTTCCTTGGTTAATTGATTTGGTTTGTCTAGAGTTGTAAGAGATGAGTACGAAGATTTATTTTTTGGGTGAATTTAAAGCTATGAAATCTCAGTGGCTGTTTGGATGCGTTTTCAAAAAAACCAAGGGTCAAAACTGTGTCGACTTATTGAAAATATTACCAAATTGCACTCTTACATTTAGCCTCGCCATCGAGGAGGAAATTCCAGAGTTGAGCAGAATCAATCCAGTTATTGTTTGGTTTTGAAAACCAAATATTTTGAAGGTAATTTCTACTTCAACTTAATCTAATCTAGCACGGGTTTCGGTTTTATAGAAAGTGAAAATTATTTTATGATAAAATTAAAATATATAAAAAGTGGAGTAAATATTTAATAAAAAGTGTATTGTTACAGTTTTTTTTTTTTTTTTACTTTGGTGTTGTTTTTATAAGATTTTTATTTATGTTACAAGAATTATTGATAAATATTTTAAATTTTTTATTTATATTTAAATATATTATTTATTTAAAATTTTTTGTAAAACGTTCTAGTTGTATGAATTATAAGTCAATGTGTTAATGGGTGAATTATACAACATCTATACAACCGTTTCTTAGTTGGGTTTAACTAATCATTCTTAATTTTATTTTAATTTTTAACAGCATATTTATATATATATATTTTTAAAATTTGGTTTAAATATAAATATATTTAATTATCAGTTGATATATAAAAATAATAAAATAATTAAAATAATTATAATTTTTTTAAATAAAACAATAAATAAATAAAATAAATCAAAGTTTTTACCCACATTTAAATCAAAACCTATTTCACATTCTTTTACTTAATTATCAAACATTCTTGCTTGTCTAATTTCTAAAGTTGCTGAAGTTAGGCTTTTTTTTTTTTTTCTCCGTGTATTTTCTGGACGTGGTGGCCTGTGGCGATGGTGAGCAGTGCTGTTGCTCGTTTTGGCGGTCGCCACCACACGTCACACGCCAGTCACCATGCAAACGCGCCCGGTCACGGACAGGAATATGTTTATAATGATACTCCTACATATTAGAGCAGATTTTATGCTTGCGGGGATCGCTGGGTGATCCTGAACAGTACAAACTCGTGATGATAATACCTACAGTTAATCCTGAATTTACAAATTTAATACCTGTGTTCTCAATATGCAAATTTCATCCTTGATATTAACTGTAAACGATAATACCTACTCGAGAGCTACCAGATAAAACTCGCTAAAATTATGCAGGACTATGAAAAATGAGCTCAATGACAGCACCAAACGAATGAATGAATAAATAAGTAAAGAAATTGCACTCATATGGTGGATAATCCCCTTTTCCAATCAACAAATGATTCATTACATATTTTTTCTGGTCAAATATAACTATTAATGGAACCCAAAACAATCAACACAATTGTAGATTAATGAGAATAATCCAACATATTTACAATAATCGAGATTTGACACAGAAGTGGAGAACCATTTGGTTGACCACTGCACTAAATGAAAATACAGTTCCTGGCTTTGACATATTTTACTTACATTTCATGTTGCCATTTTCAGAGAGCCCTCAGAACAACTTTGCTGGTTGTGTGAACGCCCCTTGCAGCAAGTTTCAGCACACCACGGCTCTTATACAGTCTACACAGAGAAACTTGCGTTGAGGAAAAATGTATTGCTAAGACTAGATAAAACAGTCCCATTTATTATGTTCCTAGTTAATATTTCATAGAACTAATGAGCTGAGTCAAGTTTTGGGTTGGAACATCAGCGTATTAACACAACACATATAACCTATATTTATATGTCAGTTCATAAATTTTAATCATTGAATCAATACTCTTTTAATAGTTAAAGATTAAAAATTAATCTATTATAATTAATGCAGATCTGAAATATAATCTCAATCAATTAAAAAAAATCAAACCAATAGTTTATAAATAATGAAAATGTTTATGTAAAAAAATATGCCTATCTTGTCAACACTCATTACCCTTTCCCCTCTCTTTCCGTCATTTTTTCCCTCTTCAGGTATATCAGGTCTATGTTTCTTCATGCTCACTGCCACATTCATCTGGCATCTCTAACAAATTTATATCAAAATATACCTGTCTAGAAGTTTTTTTTTCCCCTCACACAAGACATAAATATGTTTGTCAAATCTAGCACTGATGTAGGATATGTTTGGGATTTAGGTGATATGTCTTTGAAACTACAGCTACTGTGGGATAGAATCACAAGATGTTAAATATTAAAGAACAAGTGCATGGTCCTCATCAAAAGTTGGCACTTACTAAATAATTTTTCAATCATGCTTTCAAAGTTAAGTAGAAGCCAACAATACCAAGTCTCACACATATTATCTTTCAAAAATAGTGATATGTAAAGTACCATTAATAGGATCAACATCATTATATCCAAACATCCAAGTCATGTTGGCTTGAAGAGCATACACACAACATAAAAAACTAGGAAAAACTCACCCTGCCACGGCAAGTCCCCATGTGGAAAGGCAATAAAACATCTTCCCAGCATGCCAAACATTAAATATCTTCTCCAATTTGCTCACACCACCCAATGCTTTTGCCAAAACTGCAAATAAATAATAATACCAAGATGAGAAATATCTTTCAATACCATCACGCTGAAGTCATAAAACCATGCAACACTTGCAGAACCTGGAACCCTTAACATAAATTAGTGAGGAAGGTGCTATTTGCTTAAAAAAACATTCAGTCATCAGAATCAGAAAAAACGATAACTAGTTTCCAAGGTACTTAAAAAAGTAGAGGCACCACATAAGGAAGGAAGAAAGAAACATCACAAAGTGAACAGCATAAGATCAAAAGAAACACCACAAGTCAAACAGCGTAAGTTGACCAAAAGCAGATGTTATACTACAAACAACTTTCCTTTATGAAAACACATCAGATTCTGCCACAGTTCAGTAATCCCTGTGGAAATAAAAATAGATTTGTCATTAACTTAAGGGCAAGCTACACTTCTTTTATAAAAGCATACAAGTATGATACTTGTCAAATCTTTGCTTACTACATAGGACCTATACAACCTTAACAACTTCTTTGTTTAAAAATTGCAACGAGAATGCATTGAAAATTAAACATTTCAACAGCAAACTTACTTTTCTGCAGCTCCTCTGGGGCCAAATTCTGCAATTCCAAGAAAACAAATGGTTTGAGATACATTTTACAGAGCAGATCATCACAATTTACATCTCAGTAGCACCGTACCTGAGCTTTTGGGTTCGAAAGAATGCATTTAGCCATAAAGTTGGCAACCCCATCAACCACATGTTCCTCAGTAACAACAACATAGCTCTCATCATCGATGCCGCTCCATTCCTCAACATTGCTTGGAACCATTTCATCAGTCACCCAAACCCACCAACTCGGTTCTTCTTGGTCAATGTTAACTAGGATTCCGGCTGAACGCAAGTCATCAGCTGAACAAGATACCAAAAGACAAGTCAATATCAAGTAGCAAACAAATATGAAATAACTCCACATACTTGACTAAAGTATGCCAACACCTGTAGCCTCCTTGAAAGGAAACTTATTTCCAGATCCACCAGATGACACCTGATGAAGAGATTTTAATCGAGACAAGAATTCCTCAGAATCAACGGTTGTGATTAGGCGCGCGTACAGCTGCCACAACAAAGTATATTCCTCACTAATTAACCACATTTATACAAGAACATAACGTAAAAATTTCAACATACAACCAAAAGATCAAATTTCTATCTAATTGCGTGCAATTTAAGAATTAACACTTAATTAAAGCGTTTAAGAATCTCCCAAACCACAATTACATACATCAGGTGGACAGTCCTTTATCAAACACGGGGATCCAGACAAATTCTGAAGCAACTTAAGGTTCTGCTCGAGCAAGTTTCTCAAACGACGATTCTCCGATTTCAGAGACTCCAATTCTTCTACAGATACAACCTTTGTTTCTTTCTGATCATCAACCGACTTGTCGTCGTGGTCGTGGTGGCCGTGGAAGTGGTGGCAACATTCGACTGCTGTCCACGCCACGTCAGCAACTTCCATGACAGTCTTCGCGACCTCCATCGCCTCATGGCCTCCCATGATTTTTGATGTGTAAGAAAATTTTTGCAGAAACCCTAGGTGGGTGTTGTTGATTTTGGATGTCGTCTTGAGTCTGTTATAGTTGTCGTTTGCGTGTGTGTGAGAAGCTTGTATTCTGACAACGTATCGTAGACGACTAGACGTAGGCTTAGGAAGGAATGGGATAATATTGTTTTTTTTATATTTTTTGGACAATAAAATAAAATTGTCTATTTGACATAAAGCCCCCTTTAAGGATATTCTTATAGTTTAGAGATAATAACATTGGAGCCCCGTTTTTATATAATTTATTATAAAAATACAAATTTTCTATATATATTAAATAAATCTCTAATTCTATTAAAATAACTATAATATACATGCTCGTACTGTGGTGGTCAATAACTTATATTATAAATTTATGAAGTTACTTGATTTTTACAAAAATAAATAAATTATATAAATATTTAAAAATTTTATTTTAAATAATAAAATATTCATTGATTTAATAATTAATTTTTATAATTTGTTATTTAAAATACAAAAATTTAGATACCTATAATATTATCTTGTTCTTGGATTTAAATGTATATATTTAAAATATCAAGAGTATAGTGGAAATATTCTTGTATCCAAGGGTGCATGCGATTTTTTCCCGTCATTTAATAACGTCACGTTAATTTCACGTGCGTACGGAATCCAAAAAATCAGCAGAACCGACGGTCCTGATCAAAACCTTAACGCTGGGATTCACACACCTGAACGTTTCCCCCCACTTCCCACGCTTCGTAGACTTTGTCGTTCGAAGCTCGCCCACTGACCAACACAGTGAGAAGGAAAGAAGAGAACCTACACTGCCCCCGCTCTCCGCTCACTGTAGCGAAGATGACCGAAGAAGCGCAAGATGCCGAGACCCTGAACAACGATGTGCACGATAGCATTGAGTCCAAGATTAAGAGCGCGATGAACGCTCGCGTTTCTCACTTCAAAGAACAAGCCGAGTACGTAATCTCTATCTGACTTGTTTTACAAATTTCTATAAATTTAATTACTTCGTTTTGTTTATTTTTGAGTAATTTTGCTGTTTATTGTAGTTTTTACGCTGTTTTTTTTTCCGCTTTTGGATGTGTTAGGAATTTAGTGGTATATGGAGTGCGCTGTGTATTCGCGTTTAGGGTTTAATTTGTATTACTTGATTAATTGATTTTCGAATTGGGCTTGTTGTGTTTTGTTTTTATTTTTCTCCTGTTACGGACAGATCCCTTTTGTCAGTTTGAGGATTGAGCGGGATAATTGGATACCTTTTTGTTTGTTTATGAAATTATGAAAATAGTAGGAGGTGAACAAAAAAATAGTGAATGATTTTGAATCTCTGCATGTTTCTGTGTTAACTTTTTTTTAGAATTATTGGAGGAATTTACTGTTTTATTAAGGAAGTTATATGATCATGTTTTAACCTAATTGTTTCTTTGTTTATTGCATAATGTTGAAATCAGTTCCTAAGATTGAATTCTTCTGTGAATAGTGCTAGGAATACAAACTTGTTATACAAATTATGGTATACAAAATGGCATGGCGTGACTGGTCAGATGAAAATATGAAAATGCAATAAACGAAGATAAATAATGTCGGTCATGTGGAAATTATATAATATTGCTACATCGGTTTGTTAAAAAAGTTTTTTTTAAGAGTTCGTATCCCTAGTGCCATTGATTGTCCTGTTGAATTGAATGGTTTATCCCAGTTTGTTTGTGATTACAGTTCTTTGACTTTTGAGGGGGTTCGGAGATTGTTAGAGAAGGACCTAAAGTTGGAGACACATGCTCTCGATGTGCATAAGAAATTTATAAAGCAGTGTTTGCTAGAGGTACCCTTTTGTGTTGAAAGACCTTTTTAGTCTTTTTCATGAATATTAGCAGCTGTGTATCTGATGTTCCTTTTGCTTAGAATTATTTGTTCACATCTAGTGATCGATTTTCTTAGTTGATTATTTTGTTTTGTTAAATGAATGATAATTAATATCATGTTAGATTTAAGGCAAATCTGAGGGTGCAGTGTGAAATGGGAGTTGCAAGGCCAAAACACATTGCCCAAAAAGTGTGGAGTAGCTATGCAAAACAAAAATTGATTAAGTAGAATTATTAAGGAAGAAGATGAAAAGCAGACAACTGTCATAGAGTTTCAATATTGTATGAGCCTCTAAAATTTAATACAGCTATAACATTATAATCATACAGGTGAGGGAGGGGAGAGACAATGATGTTCATGCTGATATTAATAGATTGGAAATTGAAAAAAAGGGCGAACTGGAGAACAAGGTATATTGCCCATGATTTTTTATTTTGGATGTGCCACATACAAAAAACTCAAATGTCAAGACAATTGATGCAATAGCAAACTAAATGTTTACTATTGGAGGGGACTAGTGTTTCTTCACTGTTTTGCTTGAGCGTTGGTTGTCAATTATGCTCATAATGCAAGGATTTTTATGTATTCTTGCTTGCTTTGGAAAAGCTTACATGAATGATTTGCTTATAAATTGTGCATGCTTTTTGGAATGCTTGTGTGTACTTTGAATAATATGAACTTTGAAATATCTTGCATTAGATTGTTTTCAGTTGAATAATTTGATCAAATTTGTGTCATAGGGATTAAATTTTAGCTGTCTTTCACTTATCAGACCGGTGATTACTCGTTCATGGGACAATATGATAGATTGAATTTTAATAGTCTCTCATTTAGTCATTATTCTAATGTTATAATACTTTTACATTGATGCCGTGCATATTCTTGCCAGTTATTGAGGAATTTGGTGCATGTTAGTTTTGCTTTCTATTTGTTGCTTTTATTGATGGAAATATCCAGAGTATCCCTTTTTTAACCACAATTATCACTTTTTTATTATCCCCAATAAATTTTTGTTATCATCATAAAGTTAGACTTTGCATTCGTAGCTTTTCTTTCACGAGTTCTGATTGTTGATAAAAGGTGTTCAAAATTTTTTTTTCTTAATTTCGATAGTTACTGTGATTTGACCAATTCTTGACCATAGTGCATGGAGGGTGCTGGTGATGACAATGCCTCCAAGAACTCTGAGGAAACTTCCAAAGAAAATGTTTCTCCAACAAAAAGTGAAGAAAAATCACTTGAAGAATGTCAGTCTGCCAAAGATGTGAAGGAAACTTGCTCTGAAGATGCAGAGAAAATGGAAGACTCTCCTGTATTAGGCCTTATGGCAGGACATAAAACAACTAAATCTAAAACTGAGGAAACTCAAGGCGATGGAAATAAAGAAGTTCCAAGTGAGAGCATAATAAAGAAAGCTATTAGAAAAAGAGCTGCTTATGTCAAAGCTAATTCTGAGTATGCTACTCCATCAATTGAATTGATATCAACCTTATTACTGTTACTTCCTTTGTACAAAGATCCTAGTATCTAGTGCATGGTTTTTTATTTTTTTTAATTTTTTTTCATGTGCTTGTGATATTTTAGTTTTCAGTTGAATAATATTTGTTCATGGTAATTAAACAAATACTTATAACTTGCTTTATTTCAGGAAAGTTACAATGGCCGGGCTTCGTCGACTGTTGGAGGAGGATCTTAAACTGGAGAAGCATACTCTTGATCCATTTAAGAAATTGATCAGTCAAGAATTAGATGAGGTCAGTTGTTCAAGAGGTGTCATTGATCATGTAGAGGCACCATATATGGGCTATGTTTCCTATATTTATCTCTGTGATCTATTAGGTACTGAAATCTTCTGAAGTTTTGGAACCTTCAACTGCGGATAAGAAGAAAAGCCTAAAGAAAAATTCTCATAGTAAAGCAAAAGAGGTCATTAGTGAAGGAAGTTCTGATTCATCAGATGGTGAAATAGAAGAAGAGGAAGATGATGTGAAGCCCAGAAAGAAAATTGTTTCAAAGGGAAAGATGCAACAGAAATCTGAAGGGATTAAAAAACGAAAAAGACCAGAAAAGGAGACCAAGGCATCTAGCAAGAAGATGACCAAGGCCGCAAAAACAGTGTCAGAGAACAACAGTCATGCAGAGGACAGTGGAAGTGTCTCTGATGATGGTCGCTCACAATCATCTGCCGAAAAACCCATAAAGGTCTTCCTTTTTATTTGTCCAAGATTTCTCCAAAATCTAAAAGCTTATTGGATTCAATTTTTAATAATTTTATTTTGTTATTGGATGCAGAAAAAAGAAGTTTCAACCCCAGCTTATGGGAAACACGTGGAACATTTAAAAACAGTTATAAAATCATGTGGGATGAGGTTCTATTTCAACTAACTATTTGGGAACTTATTTCATTTTTTCCATTTTGTCTAGATTTATGCCTTCACATTTGTTATTTGATTTACAGTGTTCCTCCTTCAATTTACAAGAAAGTGAAGCAAGCACCTGAGAACAAACGTGAAGCTCAACTAATAAAGGAATTGGAGGATATACTTTCTAGGGAAGGATTGTCTTCAAATCCGTCCGAAAAAGGTAGCTATTGATACATCATTTCTAGCTTTGTTGTACAACCTGCCAATAACTAGTATATTGTTTGCTGATGAAGAAGTTCAAAAAGGTACAAATTTTTTTGTCACTCAGTCACTTGTGGTTAATAACCTTTTGTGCTCACATATCTGAAAGCCAAGCTTGAAAAGAATAAGACAGACAACTTTTTATAAGTGTATATATATCAAATTTTAAATGACCCAATAATAAATCTCTGAGGCTGTGAAGTTGCCTATGGTTTCTCTTTGTTATTTTCCCAGTTAAGTGGATCTATGAATTTGTCTTGGTCCTTGAGGCCACAGGATGTCGACCATTGGTAGAAAATTGTCTGCATATTAGTATCGTATTGTTTCTTTAAGAAGACGGGAAAAATATGATTATTTTGCTAGGATTGGTAGCTTTTACGATTGCAGAAAGTAATTCAATACGATATATGCTCCTATTGCTACCAGTGATGATTTGGACAACATTTACATACCATTCTTCCTGGAAGCTAGCTGTCAATGTTCCTTTTAGAGTTTTATTTTAGTGGTCGGATAAGCAGATTATGGTTTTGAACTGTTCCTGTTTACTTGTGGGGGTGCGTGGACATCCCAACACTTGCGCATCATGGTCCATGCACTAATGCGGGACAATATGTGGTTTCATTTTCTTGATTTATCCTCAGAAATCAAGGAAGTCAGAAAGAAGAAGGAAAGAGCGAGAGAACTCGAGGGCATTGACATGAGTAACATTGTATCAAGTTCACGTAGAAGGTCCACCACAAGCTTCATACCTCCTCCAAAGCCCAAAATACCTGATGAAAGTGAAAGTAGCGACACTGAGGATTCTGATGATGAGGATGATGACAGTGATGGAGATGATGGCAAAGATAATGATGGCAATGCTGAAAGCCAGAGTGAAGAGAAAAATGAAGGTAAGCCTTTGACGTCTGCTTTGTTCTAATAGTTGATTAGATTACAAGCTATTTTATTTATCAAGGCTGTAGCATGTTATGTGAATTTGCATGCTGTGATTATTGGTGCTTGCACTGTCTGCTGCATGCTGCTCGTGCCCATGTGAACGCAGACCAAGCATGATGGGCTGTAGCGCCGTACGTTGCTGAAAGTTGTGCATTAACCTAACCAGTAATTAACTCATTCATGGCGTATTTGGAAACTAAATTTGCATTTGGTATATACGAAGAAATTTTGTTTCTTCTTTTCCCAAAAAATAAAAAGGAAAACTCGTGCTGTATTTCAATGCCCACAGTTGATATGTATAAGCTACAAAAATTAATTGAATGGACGGATTATGGGATACACTTGTTACATCTAAGACTTCCTTTCCTATATATTTTTGAGGCAACTTTATATGTTCTCTCACACGACATGTACTCTATATTTTGCAGAGGATGCGGAAGACGGTGATTGAATCTGGCGGCAGCAGACTTGCTAGAGAACTGATTAGAGCAGATGAGCTTCAATATTCAAGAGTATAATGTTGTATCATGTGTTTAGATATGTTTAATTTAAATTTTGTATTTTGTTGCTGTTGTCCACAAAAGGTGACTTTTGACGGAGATTTAGCAAATAATCAAGCCATCGACTTCAAGGAAAGTCTGAGTAGTAGGTTTTAGCCCGGAGTTTCGCATGTTAACATCGTGATTATAAATATAAAATGGGCTTACAGAATAATCAGAACTTGCTTTTCGATTCTTTTGAGCCTCTTTTGTAATCCACATAAAATTGCAAGTATCCAATTCAAGATAAATATAAATATCCGAATGAGTTTGCTCAATAGCAATTGTCTAAGTTATGTCAAATCAATCATTTATTCTATTTAAGACATTACAAATAAATTATATCAATTTAAATTTCATCTAAAATAAAACACTACCCCAGAATGTATGAATATTCAGTGCAAATTCTGAAAATGAGAGCAATTGTGTAACCTTATTTCTTGAAAGTTCGTCAGTAACAAAGAATGTTGTAGCTCAGCCAATACTTCCTCCTGTGGAAGTGTGAAACCCAGAATCCTTCTTGGCTTAGAGTACTAAAAAAGCTCAAGAAATGGCAGGAGCAAATGCTGCACATGGATTCTAAATTCAATCAAATAAGAAACTGCTTCACTCTAAGCTCCAACAATAATTAATGGGATTGTGAAAAATAGCAGTTTTGAATAGATTCATTTTCTGATCATGATTTGGTCATCCCTTCTTCTGACAGAATGCGCCTTACTTCATTCCCAAGATCAATTATATGCTTGTCCTTGCATCCTGAGCATAAAACAGCGAATAACATTTTTACATTTTTTAGTAAGAGAAACACGAATAGAGTTTGGTTATAAAGAAATTCAAGAAATCTTACCAATTGCATTAAGAGCTATTTCAAGTTGGAAGAGATAGTCTCTGTTGGGACCTGAAGGACCTTCGGCACGAACAATTTGTCTGCAAATTGTGAAAAAGAATAACTGAGAAAGAAATGAAGAGAAAAAAGTTGGGAATGGCACATGAGCTTCAAAATCAAAGTGAGTTCTTAAGCACCATAACCCAGCAGCAGATAGGTAAAGAGTACGATCAATATGTGACAGGGAGCAATAATCATGATCCTACGGCCAATAGTATTAGAATTTACGCTACAAACAAGGATTAACCATTAACAAGAGACATGGCAAGATGCTACTAATTTCTAAAGTAGCACATATTTTCCAAGATTGACAATTCAATGAACCAAACAAAAAGCACGTAACGCATGGTGTGAAACTAAAGTAGGCATATGATACATACTTGGCTAAGTCTTCAAGAGAAGCTGGACCCAGATAGTTCTTGTTTAGCTTCTTGTCTGGAGATGCAATGTATCTAAAGAACGACAGAGTCAAATTCAATCTGGTTAGCTTTGTAAAGGTAACATTTATAAGTTTAGATAGTTCAATTGTTTTACTTCCACTCACACCATTACTCTAGACACAGCTGGAGTCGTTGCTGTAGGGTCCTGACACAAATTTCAGTAGATATTAAATGACTGATAGACCTTAAAATACTTGCATATAAAAGTTGTGGTGACCTAGCATTTAGATCTCACAGTGAAGAAATCAACATAAGCTTTCTGGTCATATTGTTTCTCCCTGACTTCCAAGTACTGCACACCATGAAGACAAAGGACAGGGAGAAATATTAATTATGTGAAAAAAACAATTACAAGATGCCGATTAACAAATGAGGTATTTTACAAGGATTGATTGGATTATATAGCTGCACCCATCAAGCAGAGTTGAGAATTTTTGGAGGGTATGCAAGCTTATAATCATAAACACGATAACTGAAGAGTGATTTTTGCGCCTCTCAAACAACATGATTTCACCATCATAGTCATCATAATTACTTAAAAGCGAACATAAATAACTACTAATGCTTACCCTTAGTTGATTTGGTGGCAATGAATTATTATTGTTCTTTTTTGCTGTTAACATAACCAGTGAACACAATTATTTTTAACCACAGAGAACAATTAAAGAACAAATCATCTGTTAGTAATATGGAGCACCAAAAGAAGGAAGCAATAGCAAAGCATTTGTTTTTCAATGGGCAAAAAAGTTATGAGAAAAAGTCTTACTATTCCTAAAATTTACTTAATAAACCATACCGTCAGTGCATCTTCTTTGTCTTCTTTGCTGGATATCTTGTATGCAGCCCCCCACTGTGACCTCACAAAACCAAAGAACAATTTGGTTCAAACATTGGTCTCATTTCATAATACAGTATCATGCTTATAAAAAAAGTACTTATACCTTGGATAACAATATTGACAAGCTATATTTGAAGAATTCTTGAAAACCAGGAGAGCACAAAAAATGCATACTTCTACTAGTCTATAAGCCAATAGAGTACAGAATATAGTGTTCTATTCACATAAATTGAGTAAACTGCCAAATATCAAACTATTGATGCAAGTTCATATTCAGTGAAAAGTAAACAACTTTGATGCTGCATATCATTTTTTCTTTTTCATTATAAACATGTCAGAACAATCAAATTGCATAACATCAAACCAGTGAACTACATACAGCTCATTTTTCCTCAATTTCTAACACCATCAAACTAATTTTAACTGACGAAAGAAATCCCCAATATATAAAAATTGTCCAAGCAAATGATCCTCTAATGGAGCAACCAGCATTCCGAACTCCTATCATCAAGCAACAAACTCTTTAGAGCACGAAACTGAATAACTAAAATCAAATCAAAGTTCCCACATCTTTAAAGTATAACTTTCATGGGAATTTTAAGATATGTGCTCTGTTGCTAATAATTATTGAATAGAAAAGAAGGAAAAAAAAACATGGGCTTTCATAATATTGATGAAGAAAGATAAGCTTACACAAACTTCATCCTCAGCAGGCTCTAATGTCACAGTTCTTCCAGGATACTCTGGTGTTCCTCTGTGATCAGTACTACCTGAAAACAGCATTAGAAAAAAGTGGACATACAATTGAAGAACAAAACACATATATCTTAATAAAAAGTTAATTTTTTTCGTGATCACAAAGATTTAATATCTATCTACCTTGGTAGAAAACACGGCGATATCCTTTAATGAAACCAACAAGGCGTTCATCAAAATTAAAGCCAGTCTTCCATATTAAAGATCCGTAACCAAATACCCACATCACCATTTTTTTTTTGATCTTTCAACTTAGATTTCTGAGAAATTAAAAAAAAAAAAAACTTTTGAATTCTGAAATGACCCAACAACAGTAGTGGGTCTGTCTCTCAACCGCAGGAACAGAAAAGCAGACACAAATTTGATCCCATTGGAGAGAAAAGAACATTGCTCGCGTTTTTCTTATTTTTATTATGTTTTGGATAATGACATGTGGGTTCCCACACTTTTACATTTTTACGAATAAAGATAATTTATTTTTTTATATCAAATAGGATCATAACTTCTACTTAAATACCTTATAGTGTTAAATTGCATATTTTTATTTTAAAATTATATTAAAATATAAATTTTTATGTAAACTGATGCGGTACTAATGCATTAATCCAATACAATATAAAAGTCATAAAATTAAAGAGGATAAATAATAATAGTCATGTAGTAATTATACAAGTGTCGTATTAATTTGTATGAAAGAGTTTGTATTAAGACTTTATATCTCTAGTATTATAGTTTATATTATGATAATTAAAAGCTAAAATTAAATATTGTAAGGGTAATTTGATCATTTTTGATAGGATTTATGAACTTATAAATAAAGTATGTTCTTTTTGATAAATATATAAATACAGGGACCTGGATGTTGTTCTGATAGTTTTGGGTGTCGTATCCTGGTGATTTGTATTTTCTCATCTTGGATCCCTTGTTCTGAAATGGGCTTTGGCTAGGGCCCAAAAACAGAAAACGAAATAAAAGAAAAGACAGTAGTTTCTCATGGGGCATGTGTATAGGAAGCAATTTCTAGTACGGTATGTTAAACCGAGATAGATTTAAATTAATATAAAATAATATAATTATCAAATAAATATATATAATATCACACTATTAATAATTATATTATATTTAAATTTAAAATTTTTAACATGTAAAATTATTTATAACACAATTAATTATTTAAATAACTATAATATATTAATTTATTTATAATTTAATAATTTTTTTAAAATAATTTAATTATATTTATAATACAATTAATCAGTAATTACATTTATAGTATCATAAGTGTTATAAAAATATATTATAATATATAAAAAATATGTTAAATAGAAAATAAGATTACAATTCATTAATTATTTATTAATTGTATTGTGTTAATTTTTTAAATTATTAATATAATTATTAAATAAGTTAAATTTTGAATTAATCTCTATTTAATACGATACAAATACGATATGATAATTTAAATTACTACCCTTAAGTATATATGTATGTGTGTATGTGTATGCACATGCGCATATTTTTTCGATTCTTAAGTTTTGTCTAAAATTATATTAAAACTTTACAATATTTTAAAGTTATTTTCTTGCGTCCAAAATCCTAATAATCCCTGAATTTTATGTTTTTATAAATAATAGAGTGTGCGTATATATCAAATCGATCTTTATTGAAATAATTAAAATATACATTAATGTTAAGTTACAAACTCTAATATTACAAATTCATAACTTTTTTTATGTTAGGTTACACATTATAATATTGTGAATTTTTGGTAGTCAAAATTCAATAGTACAAGGTACTGTAATAATGTTACGGTCAAGATTTAGTATAAAAGTAGTTTTGTTATTTTAACATGTTAATTTGTTTTTATTTGTAAAAATATTAGAAATTAGAGACTCCAAAGTTATTAAGACATAAAAATTACAAAGCAAATGGGAAATAAATAAAGCATAACTTGAGTTTTCACATTGAAATTTCAGCATAGGACAATAACAGCAAACACAATAATAATAATAATAAAAGTAGACCCAAAATTGGAAGGGGGAAAGAGGAAGGGATCTACATGGCCATATATTGTATGGGGAAATTCCTGCCGAAATTTTTCCAAAAAGTGAAGCAAATTCATGCTAAGTTCCTTGAGTTAAGGAACTCTTTGCCTGAATCTTCGGCTGCCCATTGATTTTATTATCATCATGATTATCAAAATCAATTGCTTTGTTTGTGATTGGCAATTCTTGATTAGCAGTTTTTTCAGACTTCAATTCTGCTGCATGATCTTTGCTTTTCCCCCACACCACAGTGTAAAGTCCGAAAACAATCAGAATTGCCCCAAATATGCTGCAACAAAAAAAAAAATAATAATAAAATTATGAACACGGAAGATCATCTCTTAGGGGAAAACAGGAATTACATTGGGTAAAAGGGTTGGGTTATAATTTTTCTACCTTCCAAGATGGGCTTGCTCAGCTAAAATAATGGCTCCCAGAGCTGCAGTAATTATCATGCATAGAGGACTGAATGATGTAACAAAAACTGGCCCTCTTTCTCTGATGACAATAGCTTGCACGTAGAATGCGATTCCAGAACAAACCACTCCCTGAAAATTTCATAATCAATCACATGTTTCATCTCTGTCGGACACCATGCAACCTGTAAAATTGTAATTTATAAAGCATGCAAGAAAGCAAGACTCGACTCACTGAGTAAGCAGCGGCGAGCAGCCTGGAATCGAACCCAATTTTCCAGGCACTCATGTCACGTTCCATGATTAGAGAAACTATTGCACCTTCCAATACTCCCATAAAGCATATCATAGATGAAAGAGAGAGCTCTGCTGGGTACTTCTTCAATGTAAATGACTGCATGTTCAAGAAATTTTGTCGAGTTAGCGAAACAGATTCGGGGTTTGGATTCTGCAGAAACCTTTTTTTTTTTTTGCCTCTTGCTTACTTGTAAAATGAAGAAACTTGCCCAAGCAACGCAACTGCCAATAAGCATTAAAGATCCAGAGACCCAATGCTTGTCGCTTGATTCAGTATTGGTTACATGGTGGCTAGCAGCTCCTCCATGTATGAAATTGACAATTGGACCTTTAATCAAAGTCATAACCATAGCTCCTGAAACAGTGACTACTGTTCCAATAATCTTCGCCAGACTGTGTATCTTCTTCACATTCACGCTCTCTAACCTGTTCAACAAAAGTTTGAGACGTATAATGGCATGTGATGTAACATGATGATGTGATATTGTCGTAGGGCAATGAAAATTGCTGGCCCTAGAGGGATACACTATTTCGATTAGCATGATTAATTGCATGCACAAAAAAGAAAATGATTTCAGCAATTTGCACTAAAAAAATTTAGAAAGCAATACCTGAAAATAATTGCCAGTATAAATGTAATGGCAGGAAGAATATTGACAGTGGCAGAAGCAAATGTTGCTGAAGTGGATTTCAGTCCCATATAGTATAAATTCTGGTCCAACACTGGCCTGTCATAATCCAACATTAAGCAATATCAACTTTTAGTGTTCTTATACTTGATTAAATTAATTAAGCATATTCTATTACGTTATGTCAAGAGTAAGACATGGAAAGAGAGAGAGGGAGGGAGGAGAGAGAGCAGCGTAAACTTATGTCAAGAGAAAGAAATGGAAAGAACCGCAGAAGAAAGAGAGATGAAGAAGGTGGCAGGATTAGTACTCGAGGAAACCAAGAAGCACTATTCTTAGGAAGACTGGGAATGTCAGCTTCGGCCTTATTTTCCTGCATGTACAAAAGCAAAACCAAAAGCAATAAAATTCATCATTGAATTGGCAAGTACAATAGAAAGACATATATGATCATTCGAAAACAAGTGTAAATATGTACGAAAGTAAGAGATGGAGGAACCTTTCGAGTACGAGGGCAAAGGGTGCAATGACAATTGTCGCGGCAACGTGACGATACACTGCGAGAATGTAATGATTCATGCCATGGCGAAAAGAAACCATGGTGATTATGTACATCCCTGCATAGCCAAATTGCAGGGAGACCATAGCTAGGTAGGGTTTCACTTTGTTAAGAGACAGGCGAAACGCAGCCATTTTCTCTCTCTTTCTCTCACAAGCACAAACACGAGAAGTGTTTTTTTTTTTTTTCTAACAAATACTTCTGTGATTTGCTATAGCAGTAAAGAGGAGGTGCCCTTCTTATAGACACGAAAAGGTAAAACAAATATATTGAAGCATTTCAACACTATACGTATACATGTCTAGAGCTTGAAGCGCTTACCAATCAGTCCAATTTAGATTCCCTTATCCATTAACAAGAAATGACCCATATTCCATGCAACTAGAATCCTCACTTTGTTGATAGAATAATTTTTTTTTTTAATAAAAAAAAAAGAGATGGAAGGGTTTGTGGGTCTCTATGAAGTGATAATTTTTTTTTTTATAGAACTATTGAATTTGTTGTGTTATGAGAAGTGGGGATTTGATTCATTGACCGCCAAATAAAATTGATAGTGAGTGATCTAGGTGAGATGAATGATTTATGCAAAAGTTTTAGTGGAGGTAAGTGATACGAAGAGTGGAAGCCATTAATAAAAGGATGTGCGCGTCATTGTACCCATGAATTAATTGTGGAATCTTAATTCCACAATTTTCACCATAATTGAGTAAACAAATCCTATTCTTAATAATGACATTAATGGTGTGTTTACTACCTCAGAATTAGAATTTAAAATTAAAATAAATATTATATTTATTTGTTAAAATGAAGATAAAAATAGAAATGAAATTAGTGGATCCCAAATAATAAGAATGAAAATTTGATTTAAGAAAGGACTTAGAATGGGATTCTCATTCTTGAAATTGACTATTTTACCTTTACTCAATAATTTAATATTCTATTTTATCACTTATTTTAATTAAAAAATATAAAAATTAAAAATTAAGTATAAAAATAAAAAAATATAATTAAATTTTGACTTTTATAAAATTATAAAAATTAAAAATTAATTATAAAAATAAAAATATAATAAATGGTATTTTTTATTCATATTTTTATAATTATTACTAACAAAATTATTATTATTATTATTACTAATTATTAATAAAAATAATTTCTTTAATAATAATAATAATAATAATAATTAAAAATACTTTAGTGACTTAAAATAATTTTTTATTTGAATTTAATTTTTTACAATTAAAGTAAGTAATTTATTTTGAATTTTATTTCTCGAAATTTTAACTCATTTTGATTTTAATTAATTTAAATTATGAATTAGTAAACGTACCGTAATAGTTAATTAATCAGTGGACTTAAAATTAAGTATTTCATGTCTTTTAATGGAACAAGAATATATAAAAACACATAGGCAAAGTAGTTTGATCTTGAGAGAATAAGTATTTGGTAACTGTGTTTTCAAAACCAATGAATCACAAACAGAAGAATGCAGAATTAGTAAAAGCACTTTTGGAAAGCAGCGGTAATGGAAGTGGTACAGAGGAGAAAAGAGGGGAGACAAAGTCCAACCAAAGAAAGAAAGCTAGTGGTTTTCATGTTTGGATTCCAACCAGAGAAAATAATCGAAGTTGGTGGAATACCATCCTACAAAGGGAAGCATTAATAGCAAGAAAAGATTGATATGCCAATTGGCAAGTGCTTGTAGCTGTGGCTGTTAGGCAAAGCACAAACAAATAAATAAATTAAAAGAAACCACACATTTTAATTTCATGACATGAGTTACTAATTTGTCCATTCATAACAATAGGTCCTTAATCCTGAACTCGGTATTTCTTATTGAAACAATTAGAAATACTCTTTAGTATCAAGTTATATATTCTAACTTTTGAGATGGTCAAAATTCACTTTGATGAAGGAAATTTTATCATTTCAATAAGAACTAGGGATTTATTTGTCTAAAATTAAAAAATTATATTTTAATTGTAAAATGTAAAGAATTGAAGACCCATATGTTAATATCTTAATTTTGAAGTTTTATGTGGTTAGAATTAATCTGCGAGAGTAAATGGCAAGCAAGATTATTATTCCTTATTGCCTTTGCCCTATGTTTGCTTGCTGACTCATGGTTGAGCATGACTTGCCATCCGATCATATTTCTCAATTTTCACTTCTCTTTCTAATTCATGTCCTCTAATTTTTTTGATCTTGTTCTTCCCCACATACAATGTCCCTCTCTAGTCAACCTTTTTGGTAGCTAATATTTATTATTTATACATTTAATATTCAGTGATTTCACTTAGGATTGTTGTGATTTCAAAAACATTTCAATCTCACACACATTCTTAAGTAAAATTTGAATAAATCCCCCTAATATGCACAATCAGTTACAAGTAGTTATACATATTATTCCAATTCATATTCATGTTCAATGGAGTTTAATACAAAATATTTTAATTTATTCTTTGAATTGAATTCAAAACTTTAATCACTTGAAGGCAAGGATTCAAATAATAGTATTTAAATTATTTAATATTTCTCGCGCGCACAAATTTATGTTAAATATTAAATTTATCATGTAAATTTAAATAATTGAAAGATGTGAAGATAAAATAATAAGTCAAATATGTTTTGATATCATGTTGAATTATCACTTAATAAAATTATTAATAATATAATTTAACACGTTTAGTATTACTATTGCGTATTGTAAAATATAAAACTACTAAACTTTAATACTCACCAAACTTTTGACTTTTAAGTTTGGTATACATCATAATCTCTCATAGTACCATACCAATTAAATTCCATGTTATCTTTGAGCACAACTCATGAATTTTTACCAATGATTTCTCTCTATAGTGCATTATTGTTCGCATTCTTCATACACTCATCAATGACAAAGCCTGCATATTAAACCGTCCAAATCAAGATCATAAAGTTTGACATCACATAAACTTTGCAAATTCTTCATGTAATTTGGATCACACAAAGGCAAATACAAAATAAAAATTTGCCCTCTTTTTTTCCTCCAGTCTCTTGTCAAAACACTGTTTAATTTTTAATTCTCACCCATTGATAATATCTCTTCAAGTGTTGATATAAAATTAAAGCAGAAGTGGGATTGATCCTTATGCTTCATTTTCATTTGCTCTTTAATCGCATGTTCTTTGTATTTACAGTGTTTTTTCGTCACGCTTATTATCTAAACTTTACAAGTTCACGCTTATTATCTAAACTTCACGAGAAAACTATGTTAATAACACGTAGCTTTATTTATTCTTCTTGGTGGGGTGTGACTTGCGGGCGCAGATCCCATTAACACATTAATTTAAAGTTTACATTATGTTACATAGTCAACTCTATCACACAATCCTTAAATCTTTGGTTCTTATTATCAAATATTTTTTATTTTTGAATAATATGTTGTATTTATCAATTGTTTCAAGAATAAAAAAGTAAATTAAAAATTATGATAGAAGAATTAAAGATCATACTTAATTAAGATATAACTATATTAGATATGATAATAGTATTAATTTAAAATCGAACACATGATAAAATTGTCTTAAATATGATAATGTAATTTAAGATAAAAGTGAAAGAAAACGATTCATTGTCATCAAAAGAGAATAGAATTGAATTCCATACGAAAATTGACATATTTACATAGCTTGCTTGCTAGCTAGCAAAAAGAATGTAGCACTTAGTGTGCTCTAGTTGATAGATACAACTTTGGAATGTACTTTAAGATTCGATATACATTTCAAACAACATAACCTAAAGCTGGACGCCACAACTTTCAACTTTTCCCCGGTGGACTTAAATATCAAACACCTGTATGATAATGATGCATGATACATGTGTAATTTGAAGAGAAGATGATAAGAAAGATTTAAAGTAAAGATCTTTCTCAATATCCACAAATTACAGCAGAAGTAATATCTGTTTTGGCCACAACAATTTCAAGCAGGTTTGGGAAAATTTTTACTCTCCAGATTTCTGATCAACGTGGTTATTAACTGTGGTAATATTCATCGACTTACTTTCACCAACACTTGCTGCAGTAACTGGTAACTCTTAGGCATTATCTTTAGCAGTAGAACTTGGTGCTGGCTGCTGGGCCTGAAAAATCTTTGATTTTACCCCACACAACAGGCCAAATGCTATGATAATTCCTCCTATGATACTGATAAAGAAAGAAACCAAAACAAAGAGTTAATTGATGGAAAGAATATAAAAAATATCAATCCTTAAAGTTGATAATATATAATATTCGAATATTAAATTTCCTTATTTGTAAGCATCAATAGAAAGAACATTGAATTAGAAAGAATATATATGTATAAATATTTTAATAACACCCATTGCTTTATCAAAAATATGTTTGCATATACTTAAAAAAGACTTGTATCGAGAATTTTACAAAGAATAAAAATCTAATTCTCCTATCTTATGCATACAATATGGCATTGATGCATTAGATATCATAATCTCCTTTATTAATGTATTCTTTTTTTCTAATTTTAGACATCTAATAGTAGCCGAACTGCATTAGAGTTTGAAAGGTCAAAATCATTGAAGTTATATATAAAATATTTATAATTTTATGTATAAAATATAATTCTTTATACTTAAGTCCTTAATTTAAAAAAGCAAACATTTTTTTCTCTTGATCTAATTATTTATATGTTTGTTTACACTTAAGCTCTTCATTTTTTAAAAGTGAATATTTTACTTCGTAATCTATCAACGTTTTTTTTTTAGAATTTAGTCCTAGTTTTAAATAGTTTATAATATATTACTTATTCATCTTTATTATCTTATTATTATGGTCATAAAATTATTAAATATGACTTCGCTCTTGATATTTAGAGTCATTATTTACATATTTAAAACAGATTTAGTTATAGTACATGTGTGTGCTAGTATAGTTAAAAAAATTTATTTTTTACAACTTTAAAACAGTTCTTAAAAAATTTGAAACTAAAAAAAAAATTAAAATTTTAATATTTTAAATTTTTATTCTTTATATAAAATTTTTTTTAAAATCGTTTAAATTATAGGATATAAAAAATTTAAACATAATAAAATATGAACTTACTACGTAGAAATTATTCTTATATATAATATCACTATAAATTGATCTTAGTATAATATGCAATTTGCCAGCGATATATTCTCTACAAAATCATTCAATAAAATCATTAATTAAAATAGAAATTAAAGTATTTCATTTTCCAATTAGTTAAAGATAATTATTTAAACATTTAACCGTGGACAAAGCGACTTGTATATTGAGTAATTACCGTATAAAGTGGAGCAAAAAGTCGAGAGTCCCAGCCGACGGCCTTTCTGCTGGCATGACGATCGACGGCAAGTGCTACCGCCGCACTTTACAGGGTACCGGCAAAACATTTAAACGACAGCAGTGTGATCTCTGTTCGGTATTTCTTTAAAGGTATCCACTGACGAGATCATCCAAAAAAAAAAAACTATTATTACCATTACCAAGCGTCAACGTTTAATAATTATGTTCCTGATGCCATTTATGCAAGAAGACGACAACGATTTCGGCTTACTTGAAGCACGTAGAAGCTGGACCAAGAGGCCCTACCCAGAAGGATAAACAGCCTTGCGGCAATCCAGTGTTTGTCTGACAATTCTCCGTTACTTTGACGTTGACTTGTTTCCATCGACGACCATGGAAGATTGAGGATGAGACCATTGTATAATTTGATTTCATCAGTAAAGCTCCCGCGAGAGTCACTATTCTAGGGTTCCGATCACCTTAGCCTGGTCGTGAATTTCCTTCATATTTACTCTCTCCAATCTGGGAAAATAAAATATTAATCCAAATTTTAATTAATTATTAATAAATCTATTTACCCAAAAATACATGCAATGACAAATGTGACCGAGGGAGCTGCGTTCATAATCACATATGCGTAATCAAAATTAATAATTATAAATAAATCTATTTTAAAATTATTATTAGAAAAATTAATATGAGAGAAATAAATTGCTCGGAAAGAAATGCAATATATGAACGAAGTTCCCCAAATATTGGGATGTGTTTTTTTTAAAGTTTTAATTGTAGAAATTAATTAATTAATATTTTCACTAATAGTGTGCACAATTATACCATGCAAAAATCGATCTACTGTATAAAAATCTTTTAAATTTAAACTATGAAAATTTTAAATTTGAAAAAAAAATTGTAGTGTTATTAGACATTAAAATAAGTAAAAAAAATATTATCGTTACATTATTTTTGAATACGTTCATTTGTTGTTTATTTAATAAATTATATAATTTTTTCATATAAAAAATAAAATTAAGTTCGAATATTATTTATATTTGTTATTTAAGTAATTAATGACTAATTATATGTTAAATTTGATGTGGTGGATATGCTTTATAAAAAAGGATTGTGTAGAATATAAGGTAGGAAAGTAGTCAAAAGTGAGAAAATCTTTAATTTTATTTATTTATTTATTTATTTATAATGCTTACTTGCTTTAGTATTTCATTGAATGATTGATTAAAGAAGAAGAGAAGGATCGATAATGGTGAACTAATAAAGGAGATTGCTGATGATTTCCATTTGCAAAGGAAACAAACACACAGAAACAATTAGCTAACTAATTGATTGATTGATTAATTAATTAATTAATCGTGATTAATAATATGTTACAACAAATGTACGTACAAATTAATAATAAATTTGATTAAGATATGACCGCAATTGACTAAAATTCTATCACCTAACCTCCTAGCTTCATGCCAAAATATCTTATGGAGGAAACACTTTTTAAAGACACTAAAACAAAATAGCTTTAATCAGTTGAATTTGCTTTAATAATTGCATTATTAACTTCCAAACAGAAAAAGGAAAAAAAGAAGAAGAAGAAGAGAAAGTTATTTGTTCCGTGTATGATAATATATATATATATATATATATATATATATATATATATATCATTTTTTAAAAAAAAACATAGCATAAAACATACGCTAAAATGACATAAAATTTAGTTGACTAAATAGATAAAAAAAAAAAATTAACTTAACTATGATATCTTATAAATTAAATAGTTTGATTAAAAAATTAAAATATTAATATTATAGATAATAACAGAACTATTGTAAAGTTCGATTTTAAAAATTTTTTATTTTAGTTTAGAAATATTCATAGTCTTAATTCAAAATTAATTTTTATTTTTTATTTATTGATACCTTCTCAACTTTAAAATGTTAATATTTTATCGATTAATTTATAAACTATCATTGAGTTTGATCTTTTAAACTTAACATCTTAACATTTTAATCCCTTAAAATTGATTTTAATGTGGGCGATATATAAATTAATTTCATTTAGAAAAACACAAAAGATCATGAGATAGGACGAGACATTCATAACATATATATTTTAAACGTCACATATATTGGTATTGATTTGATGGATGCATATATAACCCTAATAATTGCATGCATGGATACCTAAGAAAATAAAAGAGGAACTAATACAATGTATATAATATTTTCTAGTTTGATTTTAAAGAAAAAGAAAAGATACAATGTTGCTAAACTTGGGCATAGCCACTAACATCACTATCCTAAACAAATTATTGTTGTATAAAAAGGTACGTGGGTCTATCTTTTAATTTATGAATTGGTCAAAAAAGTTTCCATATTGATGGATTAAGGGCAAAAGTTATTAGAAGTTGATAAGAATCCAGCTTCCAGTTGTCAAATGCAATAAAAATAGATGCAATCTTATTAGCTAATACATCATAATTTTCTTTATTTTTTTAATCAAATTAGGGCTTACTACTAACAAATCAATTTACGATGAAAATGACGTGTTTTTATGATAAAATAATTTATAATTTTTACATAATTAAATTACGTAAAATCAGACAAAGATAAATTTTTTGCACCTCTCAACTAATTATAAAACATAAATGTAATAAAAGATACAATGCATCAAGAATATCTAAAATTCTTTTCGACTTTTTGATTGCATATGTCAAATTCAACCGATAAAAAGGTAGTTAAGAGGCTTACACGCATCTATCTTGGCATTGATGGTCGTAGGAAGGATAATATTATACATATAAGTTAATTATACAAATTAATGTGATATAATATTAGTGAATAAATACATTTATAGGATCACCCCCATAAGAATGTCCCTTTCAAACAATTTTGGGGTTAAATTATGGGAAAAAAATTAATAAGACAATGCTTAATTAAAGTGGGTGATATAGGTAAAGCATATCTTTCCAAATTTTACTTAAATAATTAGAAAGTAATTATAAAGCAAAATGAAGTATTTTAATTGGGGTTGTCAAGGATAATTATTAAAATGTGTTCTAGAAAATTAATTTAGATGAAAAGCTAATGAATTGAATCTCAGCTGCCTACCAATTAGCAAAACATTTTGTTCCTGATGTGAGCATGGGCTGGGCTCACTTTTCTTTTTTTTTTTTTTTTTGGTTTGTTGAAGGGTCAAGGTTCAATGCTCCAATGACAAGTCATCTTCACAAGATATTTTGACACTGACAACGGCTTTGGTCATGTATAGATACCATTTATTTTTTCTTACAAAGACAAAAGCTCAAATCAGAAGAAAATCTGGATCCCAGTATCAAATGAGAGATGGAGGAAGAAAAACAGTCATGATCTTGTAGAGGATATATGTATATCCTGGTGATGTTGATAAAGCACAAAGAAGCCAGAAAGCGGGAGAACACTTTCTTTATAATGTAATCTATGTGCTAGGGCAACTTTAGACTTTGATTGAATCTGAGAGATCAAACTTAATGGAGTGGTCAAAAAGAGCAAAATCAACATTGAAAAAAGCAAATTGGACGAGAAGAAAATGATTGTTTCTGATGACAGTTGAAAATGATCACAGTGATGGCTGTAAATTAAGCAACACTTATGCTTGAAAGAATGCGTAAATAAAACAACTACGGCCATTCAGTGGAAGCTGAGATAAGCTTTCATCGTCCATCACCACAACATTGCAACCAACTTTCGCCTTCAAGATGTTTCCTTCAAATCAAGCATTTTCAGTTGAATTTTAATTGCAATAGGTAAGTCATTGTCTTAAAGCAGCGGCAATCCTCTTCTGAATTAATTCTACTCCAAGCCGGGGAGATAATCTTGGTAGAGTTTCCTGAAAGAGAGATTGATTTCATATGAGATATTGAAAAACAAAAATGCTTGTGTGAGAAATTGTCTTCAAAATTGGCACAATACTTGATCAACACCGAACTTCTGCCTCTATGCTTAACATTCGGCAAAATCATTAGCAGTATGGATCACTACATTGCTATCCTATCCAATAATTGAATAACTGCTTGGCAATCATACAGTTCTAGCAATTAAATTAAATTATAAGGTTGATAAAAATCAGAAGACCAAATTGTGGGTGAAAAGTAAAGGCATAAAGCACAAGAAACCATGAGAGAGATGATGGCATAAAGCATTTTGATTTAAAATCAAACAAAATCTGAGGAAAGTTTTCAGATATTGGTCATTACAATTTTTAATGTGAAGAAGAGAAACCTTTTCTACTGTCGGATAACTTGTTTCAACATCTGGCTGATCAGTAGGGGTCACGAGAAAATGTATGAAAACAGATACGTCAGGAGCATTCTCAGCAAGAACAGCAAGACACAATTAACAGAAACTTTTACCAATAAATTATAGGCTAAGGTACATGAAATGTGCAGAGGCAGGATTTCCATCACCCATTATTGACTAGATTAGTTCACTGACCACTGTATTTAAGTAACTCAACACCCTCATAAACCATAACGACTGCCATTTGACATAACTGAGCCTCAATCCTAACTCCTAAGCTAGTTGACATGAGCTGTTAACAGCCATTTAATGTTCTCTTGAGCAAATCTGTCAATTTTCATATGACATTGTTACTACCAATGTTTGTAATGATGACTTACTTTGAAATACTTATATTAGCAGAATCTTGTAAGCCAGACTTCCCAAGTTAAGTCCAGACGTGATTACTCATTTCAATAACGAGACATCATCCAGTCAATGTTCATGCACTTTACAAATGCATATGTTGAAAGTATCTATATCTGACGTTACAGAGCTCTATCAAGTCTAAATATCATGATGACCACCAAATTCTTTATGAACCCAAGCATAATCGCTAACAAAACTAGTGCCCTGTAATCAGCACGTCTTTTATTCACAAGCTTCCACCTAATTGAATACATCTCCAAAACTCAAATTGATTAGGGGTCAAAATGTGAAGCAGTTTCCATCTAATGATTGAATATAATCTTGTTCAAAGCCACATGCTTAGATATGTTTGATATTTACAACACTTATCCAATACTGAACTTCTGCCTCTATCCTTAACACTCGGCAAAAACATTAGCAGTGTGGGTCACTACATTGCTATCCTATCCAATAATTGAATAAGTGCCTGACAATCATACAGTTCTCGCAATTAAATTAAATTATAAGGTTGATAAAAATCAGAAAACCAAATTGTGGGAAAAAAGGCATAAAGCACAAGAAGCCACAACAGACATGATGGCATAAAGCATTTTGATTTAAAATCAAACAAAATCTGAGGAAAGTTTTTAGATATTGGTCATTACGAATTTTTAATGTGAAAAAGAAAAACCTTTTCTACTGTCAGATAACTTATTTCAACATCTGGCTGAGGGTCATGAGAAAATGCATGAAAACAGATACGTCAGAAATCATTTCAGCAAGAACAGCTTGGCACAATTAATAGAAACTTTTACCAATAAATTATAGGCTAAGGTACATGAAATGTGCAGAGGCAGGATTTCCATCACCCATTACTGACTCTATTAGTTCACCAAACACTATATTTAAGTAACTCAACACCTTCATAAACCACATATGACTGTCATTTCACATAACCGAGCCTCGATCCTAAGCTAGTTGACATTAGCTGTTAATGGCCATTTAATGTTCTCTTGAGGAAGTCTGTCAATATTCATATGACGTTGTTACTACTGATGTTCGTAATGATGACTTGCTTTTGAAATACTTATATTAGCAGAATCCTGTAAACCAGACTTCCCAAGTTGACTCCAGACGTGATTTCTCATTTCAATAATGAGACATCATCTAGTCAATGGTCATGCATTTTACAAATGCATCTGTTGAAAGTATCTATGTCTGATGTAAAGCTGTATCAAGTCATATATCATGATGACCCCCAAATTCTTTGTGAACCCAAGCATAATCATTAACAAAACTAGCACCCTGTAGTCAGCATGTCTTTATTCACCAACTTCCACCTAATTGAATGCATCTCCAAAACTCAAATTGAGCAGGGGTCAAAATGTGAAGCAGGTTCCATCAAATGATTGAATATAACCTTGTTCAAAGCCACATGTTTAGGGTATGTTTGATACTATTGGGCTTCTCTTTACTTTGAAATTATAGCAGAACACAAATTTTTATTGGGGAACACTCTTTTTTCCACTTATATTGATATCTAGTGATTTCATCTCACTGCAGTTGTGGATTCAAAGCCACATCAACTAAATACCAAACATAGACTTAAGCAACCAAACCACATTAATGTAACAATCTCCATCTTACTATCAGTCGGAAAATAGAATTTCTTTTTAAAGGAGCTACTACTGGAGCAATTGATTTCTCCTAGGGATATTGTATACAGTGAAAGTTTTTAGCTCTCATGGCAACGACCACGGTGCCTGAATTAGCCTTGCAATAAAATTGAGAACTGATATGCCTCCACCTTAATTATACTGCTCTTTTCTTCACTAATTTATTCCTTTTTACCCCTTCCAAAGAAAATAATAAAAAAAATGCAAATAGGCATTATCTTTGACAAAGAATTCAAGAGCTTTTGGATACTATAGATGCTCAAATCTATATTAGGCACAATATTGTGATTAGTAAGCTCCTTATTAGACAACAACTATTATGTCTTGCAGAGTCCGCATTTTCTTCAGTATCCCCTATTAAAAGTTCACTCAAACAACTTATTGGCATTTGTTTGCTCTCTATACAAAATGAGTAGAGTCTGAAAAATTTTAAACATGACAAAAGTATAAGCTCTGCTTAGTTGAGTGCTCCTTCCTCAATTGAATATCAACAATACAAACTCTCAAACCTCTAACAGAAACTCTACATCACTGAATCTTCTAACATTTAAATGAATCGACAGAAAAAACTAAAGCTTAAAACTACCAACAACCTAAATTTCACACACACAAAAAAAAAAAAAAAAAAAAGAGATTACCTCAGTGCCATCAGAACGAACCTTGGCCAACACAGGTATTTCATACTGGTAAGCCTTTTCCCAATCAGGGTTAGTAGTAATATCTCTAACCTGACAAAAAAAGCGACAAAAAATTAACCGGCATGTAAATTCTAATATAACCTTCCAATTTTTATCTTCTGTATTAGAATTCCTTAATTGAGCCAAAAAAAAAAAACCCAGCTTCACTATGCGTACCTGTAAAACTACGTCGTGCAGAGAATCGGGGCCGGAGATTAAGAAAGCGGCCTGGAGTTTTTCTTTGAGGCCATCGCACAAACAGCAACCGGGCTTTGAGTAGAGGACAAGTTTTCTTGCTGATGAAGAAGAGGAAGATGATGATGAATAAGCTAATGGAAAAAAGACCCCTCTAGGTTTCTGTCTACTAAGCATTGGTAAGGATGATGATGGTCGTGCGACCACCGCTGCCACCGTTGCTGCCGCCATGGCCATAGCTGTTTTTGTTTAACGGCTTTTCCGTTCGTTAATTTTTGGTTCTGTTTGATAACATTGTTAATAGTGTCACTCGAACCCAACCCAACGCGATTGACGAGCCCAAACAAGCCCAAACTGCACGGACCGGTTATTTACAAATAGGCTCACAAATTGGTTATTTTTCAAAATTTTTATTCATTAAAATTAAAAATATTATTAATTTTTTATACAAATGAATCAGAACGGCTCAAGCCAATCGCCACATCTTTCTATGCTGCCCAGGCGGGTGTTGTATCATGTCGTTGAACAAGAAATTGCAATTCAAGATGTTTGCAGATAATCAATGGTCAGTAGTAACACAAATTACTACTTTCTGTCTACATTTTCATGGTGCAAGTATTGATGTTATCAAAATTTCATCAGTCCACGACACGACTTACATCCGCCACCATTTTTCTTTTCTAATCAGAAGAAACTGAAATAAGAGGAAAGAAAAATATGGTACAGCATGAACAAGAGGGTTCCATCATTTCCATTCTCCGGACGCTGGAAAGCTTTCTGTTGACAAATGAATTCTGAAAGTAAGAATCTAGATAAGCTTCTTTTTCTGGAAGTATCGCTTCAAGTGCCGGAGCTGCAAAACGGAAATCACAATGCAGAGACCAATCGACATAATACTGAACCACGCTACTCTAGAATTCGTCACTTCGCTGACTTCCCTCATCTCTGCTTCCCTGTGTGTCCATACCACGGAAAAAAAAGTTATACTCAGGATTACAATAAAGGTAACTACCCTTCAGCAACTGAGTTTTCAAGAACAAGTATATATTAACAAAACATTCAAAGATACAAAGATATAATTCGCAAAATGACAGTGATATTATCATGTACAACGCATTGCCATATTCCACATAACAGTGAAGCAGAACTAATGAGAAAACCATCTTGTGTTTTGAAAACTGAGTTTGATAATATTTAAGTCGGTACAGAGTAACTGATATGTTAAAATATGTCAACACAGAACAGTGTTCTCTTAGTTTTTTTAATCAAACTGACTAGTATACAAGAGTTCTAGGAGGCTAATATTTCATTGTGCCAGTGCCAATAATAAAAAACGGAAGAGAGAGAGAGAGAGGGAGAGAGAGAGGGGGAGGGAGAGACCTGTGCTTGAGGAATAGCAGATTTTCATGGATGGCCTGCACTTGTGCCTCAAGTTTCTTCAAGTTGAGCTCGACACCCTGCACATAGGCACGTGGTGTATTCATGATCAGATAAAGAAGGAAGTAGAAATGTGCAAAAATCTTATTTCCATTTCTAGCTTCAAGAAAAATAAATAGTTTTAAGGATCTTGCCTCAATCTTTTCTTTCTTAGCAACCGATTCCCAATCCTTGGCAGAAAATCCAATTCTCCAGTCAAGACCCAGAGTCACTTCCACACCTTGCTGTTGATTGTCAGTCAGCCAGAAACATGCTAAATAATTGCCAGCTTCACTAGTTGTAAATGCAAACTGACCGTGAGTTACATTTTCATTGTGGTGAAGATTGTTCCCATATGGAGAGGTTACCTTGATACACAGACAAAGATTATAAGTTAAACAAGAAATTACACCATCCCTGTAAGATTAATCATTATTTCCACTTGATGTAAAAGTCCAACTAGTTCATCACCTTAGAGGCTACGAGAACTATTCATGCTATCTACAATTTTTGCATAAAGAAAATAACTAAACATGTAACGCACACAATTCATTCAGCCAAGAAATAGATCATAAGCTCACTGGCCAAAAAGAGAGAATCATTGTTCTCCACATATTTGTGCCTTCGCCTATAAATTTTTTTGTTTATCCTCTCACCCGGAAAAATACAGTTCTTCATCTTTGTTAAGAGCCAACACAAATGAAGCTTTTCCACCAGCTTAAGTATGCCGCAATAGCCTCAATATTCAATATGGAAAAATTTATATTGATGTTTTTCCTCTTCTTTGAAGTCATAAAAATAATTCACCCTCCCATTTATATTTGACATCTAGTAGTTTCATATGTGCTAATGGACAATAACAGCCGCGATACCTCAATTCCAACCATGCCCTCTGTCTGAAATGAAGGATGATCAAAGATGGAATTGGATCCAAGCATGAAAATTTTCATTCAAAATTATTTCACCTAGAAATTTCTGATCAACCATTAAACCAGCAAATAGTCTGTCAAATTTATCTATTAACAGAGAATTAAAGCTCAAAATCAAAAAAAAAAAAAAAGAAGCAAATTAATTCATCTTTGCAGCAAATGATGCATACAAACACAACCACAAAAATTCATATACCCGCATAATAATTTAAAAAGAAAATAAAATAATTCAGTTCATATTATAAATTCAATCACGGATTAAGAGATACCCGGGCAGAGATTTTGGAAGGGCGTTCAGGGTGCGCTTCGTCGATCACGTAATAATCAGATAAAACCACGACCTTGCTCTGTATCTCCTCCGACACACACTTTGTCCCTGAACTCGGTATCGTTAACCATATAGCTTCTGTTACAGGCACGATGTCGTTGTAACCAGTTAAGCACAGCAGCATTAGCAGTGGCAACACCGCCACCCGAGCGCGTGAAATCAGAGTTTCTGCCATTGTAGTATCACTGTGAAAGAGTTGTCTTCTTAGATTCGACGAGGTTCTTTTTTAGTCGTTCGTTAAGAGGAAGGGGAGCCGGTTGCACGCGACGCAGGCGCGTGAAGTGGGTTTTTACCGATTGGATTGGTGACCGAACTTTGACGCAATAGGGCTCGTGAATGTCCAATCAGGTTTGAGTTGGACGGTCCAATTCGGACATCTAAGATCGATGACATTTTGGATAATGCATTCACCACGCACATCGCGCTTCAGCGATTTTGCGTCAAATTACTTTTGGATGATAATAACTGGATGACTAACAAAAAAGGGACAAATATTTGTCCATTTCTATCAAATTGATCTTTAATCATATTTAAATGACTGCAACACCCTTTAGTGTTAACATACACACTTCTATAAGACGGTCAAAATTGAATATTGTAGGGGTAAGTCTGTTATTTTCTTGGTATAAGGAGCTATTCCTGTAAATATAAAGATCATATCTATATCTGTAAGAATGTAATAAATTAGGGACCTAGTTGTTATTATTATTCTTTTTTTAAATTATTATTTTTTTCACCTTCTTGTTTTGATAATTAAGCTAATGCTTTTATAGCACATTTTTATTTTATTTATAATTACACAATTATTATTAATGCAAAAAGAAAATACTTTGAAAAAATAATTAGATGATAATTATTAAATAATAGCATTTAGAAGAAATATAATTATAAATATTCACTATCTTATCATTTTTTTTTTTAAATTATAAATTTATATTATCATTTATTCTAAATATAAACATTAAAAAATATGTATCATAGTTTAACCAAAGAAATTTCAATTACATGGTTCAATATATATATTCATATATTTGAGATACTAAATTATTTTGAAAATGGGCAAATAATTTTTTTATTTATTTTTACCATTTTAATATATCATATAAAAAATAAAAATAAATTAAATAATAAATTAGTTATGGCAAGTTTACTTTGATTCTTATTCCCTCTTCACATAATGTTAAAACTTTTAATCACTTTAACATTAAGAACTTAGTAATATGCCACCTTAATCTATGAATTGATCCCATCTCATTTTTGAGATAATATTTTCACCTTTGTTTAAAAAAATTAGATAAATAAATAACAAATAATAAATTAGCATATCGACAAATTATTTATTTTAATTATATAAATATTAATAAATTAATGTATCAATAAATTATAATAATTTTAATTCTTAATGAAAATAACAAAAAAATAAATTTTGAAAACTAAATTAAATAAAATATTTAAAATTTTTTGCTTTTTATTAATTTTGTAAACAATACATTTTGTTTGATAGATGAAAAAAATGAAATCTTAATAGTTTATTTTTTCTTTGTTAATTTTGTGTTAGTATCCTTAAAATTAAGTTAACAAGGAAAATTTTGTTGAAATGATTATATTCTCAATAAAATTAGTGATAATTTTGTAAGTCATTTAATTTAAGTTGGAAGATTATTAGCCACTCAATTGAGTTTTCCCTTCTGCTAAACTTATCATCATTTTAACCCCAGTAACATTCATTTTATATTCAAGATAACAACATTTGGATCCTTAACTCTTTTATAATTTTACAAATAGTGATAAAAATTATCATTTATATCTAATTAGTCCCAAACTCATGTCAAAATGATAAAATCATTTTTATAACATTAAATTAAAAATAAAATTTATAGAGATATTTATAAAATTATAATTAAATAAATTTATTCAAGTATTTATACTTGTCATGTTAAGTTAAAATATTAAAAAAGTTGAAAATAAATTAGATTTAGTACTCAATAAAAAATGAGTTAATTTACACCAAAATATTAATTATTTCAAGGAGGTTAAGTGCACTTAATTTATAGAATGAATAATAATGCACTTATTTGGAAATAATAAAAAAATAGGGACCTAAATATCATTATCCCAACTTCATATTTTCCACTCAGGGAAGTTCAGATTCGAGTTCAGGCAGTCCCTTCTGCAGTTTTCAATCACACTCAAATCCAGCATGGCCACAGCTCGCCGTCTACTTCTGATAATCGCCACTGCCATATACTTCTTCTCCTTCTCTTTTTCCACTGCAAACGAACAACAACAAGAACCAGAGCCCATTTCTCGCTTCAAACAATATCTCCGTTTCAACACAGCACACCCGAATCCGAACTACACAGCCCCGGTTTCCTTCCTCTTAAACCAAGCTGCATCCATCGGCCTCCAATCTCAAACACTAGAATTCGTCCCGGATAAGCCCGTCTTGCTCTTAACTTGGCCCGGCTCTCACCCGTCTCTCCCTTCAATTCTCTTTAACTCCCACCTCGATTCCGTCCCCGCAGAACCGGAAAAATGGTTTCATCCTCCGTTCTCCGCCTTCCACTCAGCCGAAACCGGTCAAATATTTGCCCGTGGATCGCAGGATGATAAATGTATTGCAATCCAATATCTCGAAGCCATACGCAACTTGAAACTGGTCAAGAAGTTTCAGCCAGTACGTACGGTACACGTGTTGTATGTGCCGGACGAGGAAATCGGAGGGTTGGACGGGATGGCGAAGTTTGTTGCGTCGGATGAGTTTAGAGAGTTGAATGTGGGATTTGTGATGGATGAAGGACAAGCTTCTACGAACGATGAATTGAGGGTTTTTTACGCAGACAGAGCGCCTTGGAATCTGGTAATCAGAGCCAATGGTGCGCCGGGGCACGGTTCGAGGATGTTTGATAACGGTGCTATGGAGAATTTGATGAAGAGTGTCGAAATTATAACAAAATTTAGAGACACTCAGTTTGATGTGGTTAAGGCAGGACAAGCTGCAAATTCCGAGGTTATTTCAGTCAATCCGGTTTATTTAAAAGCTGGGATTCCCTCGCCAACTGTGAGTTTACATTTGAAGTTAGCTATTGATATTTAATTTTGTGTTTGTGATGTTAATGTTAGAATGTTTGTGCGTGCAGGGGTTTGTAATGAACATGCAACCATCGGAGGCTGAAGCCGGGTTTGATGTTAGAATGCCGCCCACGGTAGACCCGGAGCTTGTGAGGAGGAGAATTGCCGAAGAATGGGCCCCGGCTATGAGGAACATGACTTATGAGGTGAATTGTGGTCTTTTGTTTGTTTTGGTTTGTATGTATTAGTTGTTGATTTCTTGTTACATGTGGAAACTGAATGGAAAGAGCTTAATTTTTTGTGTATTGTATTGTGTTCATGTAATTTAGATGTTTGTTTTCAAGCATGTTTGTAATTTAGATGTTTGAGATATTAATTATGATCATACATCTCTTCAAAATCGTAGCTTGGTGATTTACAAAGTGCAGCTGAGTGACCTGTGATTGAATTTGGTTGGCTATGATGACAATCTCATGAAAAACTAAGAACAGAATCTGTAACTGATCGTGATACTCTAGTGAAGATCGCTTGTTAAAAAATTCTGAAATTATAAGCTCTCAAAAGTTCCTAATGTTAATAGAGATTTCCCTGCATCCTTGTTGAATAATCATCTACAAATGCTTTTTCGTTTTTTGTAAACTTGTCATGATCTTCTTTATGATAAATATTAGACATTTTCTGCTGTGAATGAACAAGAATTCGCAACACAGTTAATGCAAAAATCTAGTGCTTAATAGAGAAGATTATGGAATTGCATGCCCCCCACAGCCCATGATACCAGCAGGTGGTATGTGGTGTGCCATTTGTTACAGACTCACCGATTACAAGTTTGAGATAATTTGATTTAACAGTAATAAAAAACATGATTTAGAATTAACACATTTGAGACCTTTGTTCTTTTTGAACTGCAGGTGAGACGGGTACTTTATTCTGTGTCAAAAAAGATCTTGTTGGGGTCATCATTTTGCCATACCTAGCTATGAAATTCAGGCATATAACTTCTGTTGTATATGTTTTTGATATTGCCACCAATACTGAGCAATTATGCGCTGGAAATTAGTCACACCAATGAGCAAACTACTACTACTACTCACTTTCCTTTGGCAGGAATTTTCATCCTTGCTTATTTCATTTTCTTCAGTTGTGGTTCTTATTTTTAGTGATTGATCTTTTTCTTGCTTTGCTTTTCACTTCCAAAATTTTGTTTCATTTTCACCAGTAAAGAAGTTCTTTAATTGGTTGTTTAATAGTGTGTATAATCATGCAACAAACAATGTTGTTCAGGAATCATAATGATTTTAATTCTTTTCTCCAGCTCTGGCTGTAAGTTTTAGATGCCAAGTATCTGAAATATGCTGAGAAAATAGTAACAAGGAAAAAGTTCTGGCAAAATAATTTACTTCCATTGCTAAAAGTTGTGCATGTGTAATCATGGAATCTGTTGACGCGGATCAAACAAACATTTGGCTATTAAGAATTTTTTTTTTTTGGTTAATGTTTTTACATTCTAGAAAATGTTGTTAGCACTTGAAACTGAGTGTTATGGTGAATATAACAATCAAGTCAATTTGTTAGTTTGTTAGATTGAATCTAGATTTCTCAGGATTTTGTTTCTTTGATCCCAAAGTCCTATATGCTTCTTGTGCTTTGTACTTCTTGTGCTTTGTACTTCTTGTTTGTATGCACACTTTAGATATTAGATAGGTGTCATTTTGGTGTCAAGTAATAATAAACATTCATGCAATTATCTCTGTGCAGAGTAATATAATCTTGTATTGAGACATTTATACTTATGTGTTGTCTTTGTGACCTGTTTGCTTTGGTAAGTTCTTCTTTAGTGGCTAATGCATTTCTATAAATTTTGTATCCACAGTTTTATGTTGAATGAGCATTAAAATTACTTTGTTTCGGTTAGCAATCATGTCGCTGAAGGTTAATATTCATTTTATAAAAATTTCTTTCCTCATGGTTTAATAAACAATGGCTTTGATAAAGTTATTATGATTGATTTATTCTGAATTCTCTGTCCAAAACTCTTATATTCCATCCCCTTAAAGATTGAGTTGGAACAGAGAACATAAATTTTTATTAGTTGATCTTGGTTCCTCTCCAAAGATTTGTTAAAAGGTCAAGTACTTGTTGGAAACATTTTAATACTTTTAATGAAAATAATAAGCAAGTTTGGTGTAATTCAATCACTTTGTTGTTTGGCATATTTCATCCCTTCACTCTAGTTGATGTTGGGAAGATGGAACTCTGTTTTGTCACTTGATTGTTGTTGATTCGCTTCCAGGTTCTAAACATTTTATAGACATTCAACAATGAGTCCAAAGTCTGTTGATTTCAAGTTTTTATATATTCTATTTTCCTCCGTTTGTTTCCTTGGCAATGAAATACAGCACTAATTACTCTTTTTATAAGGCAGATAACTGAGAAAGGACCATTGAGAGACTACAAGGGCCATGCTCTAATGACCGCAACTGATGATTCCAATCCCTGGTGGTCTGTTTTCAAACAATCTGTCATGGAGGCAGGAGGAAAACTTGCAAAGCCTGAAATTTTGGCTTCAACGACTGATGCACGGTACATGAGACAGTTGGGAATTCCCACTCTTGGTTTCTCCCCAATGTTGAATACCCCTATCTTGTTGCATGACCATAATGAGGTTCGGCAAATTTTGCAATTTATCTTTATGTACTTTTATGTGCATAATTGTGTCAATTACTTTAATTACTTATTTCTATCTTGCAGTTCCTGAGAGATTCTGTATTCTTGAGGGGAATTGAAATATATGAAGCTGTAATCAGTTCCCTGAGTTCTTTTGGGGAACCGTCTCATTAAACACTCTCAACATGGTCATTGATGGGGAGGACAATATCGTATGCTGAGCTCAACATGGTGTCAATGTTACACTGGTATGATCGGGATGAACTTCACTGTATTGTGATTGATGTAGCTTCTAATGATTTGGTTGGTGTCCATAAGAGTGATATCGTTCCCTTACTGTTGAGTGATTAAGAATAGTGTTAACTTTCAGCTGTTTGCATGTACAATAGGTCAGGGTTCGAGGGTTGAAAAGGGGTTTGATTTATGCATATAATAATTAAAAAAAGGAACAAAAGAATTCAAATAATGATAATAAAAACATGTACAATATGTCTATGAAACTACAGTTTGATATTGCACTTTATTTTGCAATTTTTTTAAGTGGCAAACCTATCGATTAACATGATGATAGATATAATGGTTCACTTAGTATGCGTGAACAAGCATCAATTGTACAGTCATATGAACCAAGCACTTTGTTAAGGCTACTCGGAAAAGTAATATTGCATTTTGGGTGATCTTGATTATAGTTTTCTATGCATCCGTATTTTATCAATCCATGAATGATTATGAAGGTGCGAATTGCTGAATGCATGTACATAAATTTCACCTAAAATTTCAATTGCAGCAAGTTCACAGAGGAAAATTTTCTTGTCATTGCTTTTATTGCACGCATAGAAAGAAACTCTAATTACCTAGTCCCTCTCAAAATTATCTGCCTTGGTGGTGAGGAAGTTTGACCATTCTTGGAGATTTTTTTACTTTATTTTTAGTTGACTTAGCTCTTTTTTTACAAATTCTGATCACACCCATGTGAATTTTTTTCTGAACGAAATTCCATTGCAGTTTAGTCATTGAAAGCAGCATTACATATGAACCAATGCCATGGTAGTAGATCACACTTCACACTGAAATAAATTTTTTTGCCATCGAAAATTGAAACCCAGACTCGAAGCCAAATTATACAATAAGGCATCAAATTTGTGCTACACGATGAAAATGTCAATTTCCAGAGAGAGGATAAAGAAATACGAGCGTTGATTCTTAATCTTTTGCTCTATCACCGAACTACTAAAGAAAAGAGCTCCAATGTTTGAAGATTTGTCCCACAGAGAACATTCGCCCTAAAATCCATAATCTCTCGACACATTTTAGACCGCACAAGTTGCTTAAAAACATTTTCTTATGAACTCAACATACCTCACGAACAGTTCTTACACCTTCAAAGAGTCAACCCAGATAGTCATTTCTCCAACTAATTTATTGCAACAACAAAGAAAATTAAAAAGGGAAAACAACTGTCTTTAACATTACGGGAGCCATTACTCCAGATATGGTAGTTGTTCATACACTGATTCCCCGAAGTTTCTCTTTATCTCATCCGTCCACCAAACCAGAGAAAAACAAAACGATTCGATTCTTCAACCCACGTGGTTCTTGCCTCTCAATCCTCCAGCAATCTTTCATAATTTCGGAATCCTTCTTCGCACTTTCGCCCATCCCTCCTCGATTTTCCCATTTCTACAATTAATGCAAAAGGGTAAGGCTATAGCTGGATGCACGATAGCATGACCACAAAACTAATGCAAAAGTCTAAGAAATGACAATAGTCTTAAAGACTACGTTGTTTTGTGCCTCAACACACTGCCCTGCTTCTCGCTGGCTAGACTGAAAGCCTTCAAATACGGAGTACTACTGCAAATAATGATTATTGTATACATGTTTATGAGACGTCCACGGCGGCGTACGGAAGTTTATGGATGGGAGGGTACGGTTTTGCCAGCCGGGAGTGAGTGTAAAAATTCTTGTAAGATAATGCAACTGCAAAGAATGTAGAAGAAGAAGTAGCATTCTTGCATGCATGCATGTTCATTTATGGCTGTGCCTATGCTTGTTTTGTTTAATCATAGCGTAGGGACTTTGAGTTTGGTGGTGTGGGTGCTATGAGATCAACTTGCAAAGTGCTTTTGCCAAAAAAAAAAAAAAAAAATTTGTTTCTTTGTTACTACAATATTGGGATAAAATGGGTTGTTTGGATTTGGTGTCGTGAGGTTAGAATTGAGAGCCATACAAACCTTAAAAAGTGCTTTTATCTATTTCATTCGAACACCAAAAAAGCAGATAAGAAAGTGCTTTTAACTATTTGAAACACATAATTGAATATGTGTTATTTGTTGTAACCTCTCTTTTTTCACACCAACCTCTTATCACAAGTCATTGATTGATGATCTTAATAACAATTGGCATAAACTAGTGGTTAGATTTTTAAAATTTAATTTTAAATTTAAAATTAATTATATATTACTATTTACTTTTAAATTTAATATTATCTCAAAAATATCACGCTTTAAAATTTTGTCAAACCATACTTCCCTTTGTTTATAATCAATAACCCTTGAATGGAATCTGTCAAAAACTCACTGAATCCCTAATTTTTTTCACAGAATCAACAGCTCATTATCTTTGTTTTTCAACTTCATTAGGTTAAACCCTAAAATAAATTAATGTAAATCAAGTGGAATTTCCTTCCAACTTTCCATCAAACAAAGCCCTGGTTTCATTGCTGCATTTCCGACAAATTTCTGTGTTAAATTAAAAGGGGAGTGTGGCTTGAACATGTGATGAGAAATATAAAATAAATTTTATGTAAATTAAATACACAGGGCGAATCGTACTGACAGCCACCTGGTAGTATAATGCATTCATGGTACTGTAATTATTTATAAACAACTAATTAATCAATTAGTACTCTGATTTCAATTATTCTTGTGATTTGCGTGTTCACATTTTGAAAGAAACGAAGGGAGGAAGGGAGGAGGAGGGAGGGGAGACTAGTACGGATTGACGACACTATTCTTTTCACACACATGGATTATCATTGGAAACATCCATCTTTTTGTTTTAATATTTATCTAGAATTTGAATTTACATTTTGAGACAATGCCAACCAGATTTGAATCTCGTATTATTTCTTGTCTGATTCTTAAAGGAACACATGAAAAATGTTCAGACATTCATACAAATACAATGTATGTCAAGGATTTATTAGATATACGAAATATTAATATTCTATTTTTTAAAATACTGTTTTAAATTTTTTAAAATCTTTTTGAATTTTAAATTTTTTTATTGTATATTTTAAGTATTATTTATTTTAATTTTTTTATTTTAAATTTTATAAATTTAATTTTAAGTCCAGCACACACTAAAATAAAAATAAAAAAAAAAAAGGAGCAACGGTACTCTTATACACCGTAACCAACCGCTGTATGCTAGAGACAAAGAGAGAACGTCAACTTTGACAAAGTTTTTACCGAAGGTAGAATTGTAAAACCCAACAAGGCATTTGACTTTGACTAGTTAAAAGAGTTTGAAAGTGTGAATGTATTAGTTATATATCCAATGCTTTCGAGCTGTGAATTGTGATATGGAAAGATTAACTGTTGAATTTGCCTCTTCTTACCGTTACCGAGCATGTATACAAACAAAAAATTTTATGAGACTGAGACACTAGGAATAGTAAATCCATGTTGTCTTTGAATAAATCAATAAATATTGTACTTCTTGTCTGCCCTTTGTATTTAGTTATGAATTTGGTGTACATCTTATATGAGGAATATGAGAAACTTAGAATAAAAATTTAAAGATTTAACGAGTGGTGTCACTGTTATATATATAGAGAGACTATGGTAAATGTTTAGGTGTTCTTATTGGTTTAATGTATGGCAGATAAAGAGAAAAACAAAGGTAGAATTTTGAAAAACTCAACAAGGCATTTGACTTTCACAAGTTAAATGTTTAAAAGTCTAAACCTTATGTGCTGTGATATGAAAATTTTGACTGTTGCTTCATACCTACCATATATAAACAAAATTTAATGAGTGAGAGACTGTGAATACTAAATCCACCTACTATTTATATCTCTCTCTCTGAGTGTGTGTATATTAATAAAAAATATTATTTAATAATTAAATAAATATTATTTTCATAAATAATACTACAACATGAAGTGAAATAGTTAATTTATGATTAATAATAACTTAAAAAATAAAGTTATTTACGTTATGATGAGCGATATTATTTGTATTAATTTATGAATGTAATTTTGTTTATAAAATAATATAAAACTTCATAATATGTATAATCATATTTTATAAATTAAGCAATGTATTTAGTAAATAATTTATAAAAAAAAAAAAAAAATATTCTTTGATATATATCAAGAATAAGTTAAATATCAAATGTTAAGAAGGAAAATTCATATTCAGCTCTTCTAGATCTCTTCAAACATTTTCTCTATTATCAAAAGCAATGAGATCACACCCATGCATATCTTTCTTTCTCTCTAAAGATAGGGTCAATTTTAGGAGACTAAACTCTTCAACTATTGTATAAACCCTAGCTCTTCTCACTGTTACCAATGGGGCATGAACAATTGTGCTGGAAGGTTGACAAAATCCCAAATCCTCCTCTCCGTACTGCAAACAAAAATGGAAAGCTCTGGCTAGGTTTTGAATTCAAAGCGTGAAACTAGAGACTAGTTCACCAAACAAGATTCTGTATTTCTATCGATGTCCCAACTTGGAAAGTGACTTTTGTGTTCATTACAATGCAACATGTCCACACCATCTTTGCTGGCAATTCTTCAAAGTAACCCACAAAAGAAAAAGTTGTTGTTGATCACTTGATTTTGGTCTTTTGCCGTACCACACAGAATCACAATATGGAATTTATCAAAGAAAGCTAAAAAAAGAAAGGAATATATTATAGATATAGAAAAATGACATCTGGATCCCTAATGCTTTTGTATTTTTACAAATAAAAATATGTTTTATCTCTTTAAAACATACAAATTATCTATCTATATTAAATAGGTCCATTGATTGCTATTAAAATGATTGAATACCTTTTTGAATATCCATTGAATAATTTCAATAATACTCATGGACTTTTGTCCTTAATTGTAAAGGTGTAAAAACTTAGGGAACTTTATTGTTATTATCTCAATTACTTTAGATATATAGAAAAACAAAGAGGAAAGTCAAGTAAAGCAGGCGGAAGCGCAGTTAAGCAAAGAAACGGTTGAGATGTGTTAATCTGAATTTATTATTTGCTATGAGAAGGAGAAGGAGACGCATTGTCATTTTCATTCTGCATGCCCATGACGCGGTTTTAGAGCTGCTGCTGCGAGACAGACTAGCAACAGCTGGTTTGTTTTCCGCGTACATAATACACTCACATCGGCAGCTCGCACACAATAATATTCCTTCAATTTATCGAATGATTCTTACTGTTTGAGAAGCTTCGGTTGAAGTTCTTACGTTTTAACCTAACCTCAGGCTTAATTAACACATGACATGCAGATCCTGGAAGTTGCCTTGAGGAAGAATCCTATGTTTCTCCCTCTCTCTCTTAGTACTCAAATATTTTATTGAATAATCACCCAGATGGTGAAATCTCTAATCTGCCATTGGGTTTAATTTTTTCTTAATTTTATGTTTGTATTTTCGTTGGGTGTCAACTTGAGAAGGGAAAGACTTGGTGCTTAAGTCAGAGAAAAACACTAGAACTAGAAGCCACTAATTAAAAAATAAAATTAATTAAGCTTTGCATTGCTTTGCTGGTTTCTTATTGGTGCATATGGGTGTTCCAAAAAACTCCTAGTTTCCATGTGCTTTTCCTTATAAAGTTTTTTCACACTTCAGAAATTTCAAGCTTTTAAGTTGGACTGAGTAAAAAGTCAAGCAATTATTTTGTGTCACAACTTTAAGAACAACTTTAATTTGTCATTCCATGTCATATTGTAATTGGTATGTACTTGGGAACTTTTCAATTTTGAAATAATCACATTTAACTTGTTAAATTTACGAACAGAAATATATTTTCGATCTTTTTTTTAATCTATTTTAATTATTGAAACTTTTTTTTGGTTAAAATATATTCTAAAAGTTATTCTAAATTGTGTTATTTATAAGATAAATGGAGTGTTTGGTGCAGAATTTCTACTCTTATTATTTTTTTTAAAAAAAAAATTCTATTATAAATGAAAAGATTTAAATTGTTACTTTCTATTAAAGATAATTGCATGGGATTCATCAATTAATGAAAGTCATTAACTCTTATTGAAATAATTCAAGTATAAAGTTATAAGTTACTTATTCTCATAATCAAAATTTAAAATTATAAGAGTAAATTGATCATTTCATTGAAGGTTCTTATGTAATGGGTACAAAATTTTGATAAAAAAATAAATTACATTTTACACAAAAATTTAAGAATTTTAGGGACTCAAATGCTATTAACCCGGCAGCGACTCTGAAAGTTCAATTTGTTTTCAACAATCATGGTGTGCTGACTGCATGCATAAATTGCTTTCAAAGATCCTCCACACAGCTGTAATTTGTAAATATACAGACAATTTTTTTTATTATCTATTTATTTATGTTTTTGATATGCATATAAACATGCAGCAAGTGGGTTGAGTGTTGTTTACCCTTCTTCTTTTCATTTTAATTTCACTATGGCTTGCTAGGGAATTATGTCATCTTCCAAGAAAGCAAGAAGCAACACAGTTTTCCATTTCTATTTATAAAACCTGGAAAATATCTGTAATCCATTTTCTTATTCATTCTCTTTCCTTGACTAAAGAAGATCCTCTAAAAATAACCCATACCCACTTCTATTTCTATAAATACATCCCCTATTTCTTCCTCACCTTCACTTCATTGCTTTCCTCATCACCACAACAAAGAAAACCCTAACCAAAGTTTACCCTATAGATCAATATTCTTTCATTACCTTCTTTCATCAAGCATTCATCAAAACATCTTTTCATTGTGATAGATTCCATTGATTCCGTTCGGTTTTGTTCAAACTTTTTTAGCAGTCTAAAATGGTAAAGACTGAGCAGAAGGAGATCCAACCAGAAACATTGTCAAAACAAATGCAATCTAATTCAACTTCTTCCTTGTGCAAGAAGAAGAAGTACAAGGGCGTGAGAATGAGAAGCTGGGGGTCATGGGTGTCAGAAATTAGGGCACCAAATCAGAAAACAAGGATATGGTTAGGTTCTTACTCTACAGCAGAAGCAGCTGCAAGAGCTTATGATGCTGCACTTTTATGCCTCAAAGGTTCTTCAGCAAATCTTAACTTTCCAATTTCTTCCTCTTCTCATTACAACATTCCAGACGATCGTACTGTTATGTCTCCTAAATTGATCCAAAGAGTTGCTGCAGCTGCTGCCTCTTCTGCCAATAATAATACTTTCGTTGACGATGCTGCTACCAAAACCCCACAACTATTATCACCTCCTCCTCTTTCTTCTTTCTCTACTACTACTACAACAACATCATCAGCAGTCTCATCTCCATCAATGTCTTCCTCACCTTCTGATCAACTTGATGATGATGTGTCACTGATTCAATCATTTAGATCCTACAATGATCAACCACCCATTTCAGTGATGGAACCTAATTGGTATAATTTTGATGGGATTCAATCACCAAAATATGTTGACCATCACCAAATGTTCATCAATGGAGTTTCATCATTTGATCATCTTCCACCACTGATGGACGATTATTTTTTCGAAGAAGGAGACATTCGTTTATGGAGCTTCTGCTGAAAAAATAATTACATATTCCATTCTTTTGTCCGTTGATATTATTCATTATTCATATTATCTTCAGTAATTTTGTTTGCTTGAAGATGTCACTGACAAATGACTGTATTTTTTCTTTGAAGAAAGAAGAATTTCACATGGAGATGAGACTCTTTTTTGGACACTTTTCATGTGGGTTTCAACACATTATTATGTATCAATTATGCAAAGTTTCTGTTATATTATATGCAATAAAAAGGACAGATATTGCAATTATTGTACATTACTTACCTTTATATCTGTATGCCATGGTTTTTATTACTTAAGCAAAGCGTTGGAATACAGAGAGTGGGAAGCTTTGCTATTGCTATTTTCTACTGTAGTCCCGTGGATTGTGGGAACGAGGAAAGCTCTGTTATTTCTGGTCGAAGTGTCGGAAATGCTTATTTTAAAGGGAACAAAGTACAGAGAGTTATGGAAACTTGAAACCATTTGGGCAACATTTTTCTATTAGCAGTTGCCTTAAAAGATCAATGTAATTCCAAAAATTTATTGCCAACATCGAAATCTAAACAAGATCTACTTGCTGGCGTGATTGATTATAGTAAATGCTTTCTTTTCTGGAATATATATTTTTAGAACTCCCTTTAAAGGCCAACTATTCAATTTACTGCAATAAAGTGATAACATTTGATGGGTTCTTGGTTCTTCCTGAATACCTTTGTCCGAATTTGCTTCAGAAAATGGAAATGTTTTGTTCATTTAAGTCTAGAACAAAACATCTTCTGAGAAGGTTAACAAATTTCATATATGATTATCAGCCTTTGCACTAAAATCTTCAAACCCCTTAACTTTTTAATCCAAAATTTACTTTTGACTCATGAAAAATGTTAGTAAATACTCCCCTGCTCGTAATTATATTGCTTGAAATCTTAATTATTCAATATAAATTAATTCAACATGTTTCAGTACATTCATATGTAAGATTACATTTTTAACCATAGTAAAATGCAAGTGACTGGTGATATGTCACAAGTTATTTTGTTTTTACAGTAAGATTGACAAAAATTGGAAGTTCATGGGCAATTTTGAAGCTTGCTCAGGGGTCTGAACTGAACCAATGGTTCAAGCCAAGATTTTGCACACGAGCTGTTCTTTGCCATGGCCCTCTTCATTCACACTTCATGTTATTTCACTCAGGGGCCAAGCCAAACTACTCATTTCACAAAGTGTTTGTTGAAATGCCCCAATGAGTAAAATCTAAAATTGTGGGTCCACTTTTTGACCACGGTCCCACTTAACCACGAAGTTTTGTTGAATATTATCACATGCGATTCCTAACTAACATGTCAATTTTGTGTTTTATTTGATTTGTTGGCAACATATCATGTGGCTCCAAACAATCAATCAATCCTACAAGTTTAGTATTGTTCACAATATAGTAGTACCCTAATTCTGGTTCATATCAAGAGATGATTGATTGTCATTTGTCAAGTTCAATGCAATTATCCTATTCAAGTTTTGTTGCTTGTGATGTATGGTATCAGGGGGTAAAAATATTTAAACCCCTAATTTTACATATTTTTATATATAAGAATATATTTTATTCATTTATGTCAAATAAGTTTCTAATTTTTTTTATTTTTATTATTCATTTTTATGAATATCATAGCTAGCTAGCAATTTATCAAAATTTTAAGTGAGTACCAATAGGGTGTGATCTATTAATTTACATCCAAATTAAATAATTTTCTACATTTTGAATGCTAGTTTTAACTGCCTAAAAATCTAGATCGATAGTAAATAATTAATGATTTCTATCGTCGACTGAGAAGCCTTGCTTTAAAGTGAGTGTGCCACCCAATAAGGAGCGAATTCTTATTTCATCTTTATTAAAATATTTTTTGGAACGATGAATGCTTAAATAAATTTAAGTGTTTATTTGTAAAAATATGAAAACTCACGAACTAGTATCCTATTTGACACAACAGAGAGACAGTAGTTGCCGCTGGAAATGAAGGCATTACAGAAATCAGATCCAACATTTGGACATGACTCGAGTAATCTGAATTTGGCCTTGTTAAGACAAAATTAATCATGCTAAGTTATAGTAACTTGTATTTACATTTTTCTAATAACATGTTTATTAATCAAATAATATTTTTAATTATATATATATAAATAAAAACTTAGTACATTATTTATAATTATTTGACTCACAAGTTGTCCGTCTTAAAATTGTTGTAATCAAATATAGTTATTTTTTTTATTTGGCCGGAAGAATTTATACATTATTATCGTAACTATAACATTTGTTACTATAATTTATTAGAATGATTGAACAACATCATACTTTAGGTGTACACAAAATAATTTCGAAAATTTCTCAAAATAATTGTGAAAAAAACTAATATTTGTTTAATTTTGTTGAGTTGAGGGTATTTTAATTCGGATATTAAGATTTTTGACCGATTTAATAAAAGAATTATAAAAAGAATTATTTTAATAAATTAAATGTTAAATATAATTATTTAAAAAATTAAATAACTTATCTTCAAACTCCGCCGGAAAAGCTTTTCACAAAATAATAATAATAATAATCATAATCGAAGGAGAATATACTATGGACCAAGCTAACCTCAAATATAAAGACAACTATGGGCCTAAAAGTTGGCCAACCCAAAGCCTAATATGGGCCCAAATTAGGCTCAACGTTTTGGGCAGAATAACTCGCCCACTCGAAGACCCGTTTCTTTAACACGCCCGAGTTCTGAGTTTAGACCACCTGGTAACTCATCGAGTTCATCGAAATTAAACCGAGGGACGCACAACACATAACAGAAGTCGCCAGTTCCCTGCGCCGTTCTGTATTGGTCTTAGCTATCTCGTTTGAGGACTTGCTGACCCTAAAGCAAATAATGGGTTATTCGAAGGATCAGTTGCTCGGTCGTTTGAAGGTTTCTCTTTCGTCATCTTCTCTTTGTTTCAGTAACCATTTAGGATCTTCATTTACATGTAGTGTATGCTTTTAATTAAGATTTTTTATGGGTTTTCTTTACTTTGACTTGGGTTTCTGTTGTAATTTGCGATGTGGTATGTTTGATCAGAATCAGTGTAATTTTTGCATGAATTTTGGCTGATGTTATGAAAGTTTGTGCAGTATATTTGAGGAATAGTGAATATTGTTGCATTATTTATTAATTTGTTGATTTTTTCTGGGTAATTATTACATTTTTTTAGCTTCAATTGTTCAATATCTAAATCAATTTGACACAGCCTTGTTGGCAGTTAGCTGTTAGAAATTTAACTGTTAGTAAATGTATAAATTTTGTCGGGATGTTTGTTATACTGTAAGTTGTAGGTACAAATTGTATAATGCGTTTTATTGTGTTACGCTTACCGTCTTTAATTTGTGATCGTTCACTTTAGTGTTGGTGTCTTGAGCAATTTTTCCATTGTTTTTTTAGTGCTTCACAATATTTTCCGTCTTCAATAACCTGTTTATGTTCACAGTTGCCATGGCAGAGAAGAAAGTCTACCAATTTTGGGTATTGATTGTGGATAGGTTGCATTTTTTTCTCAAAGTATTTGCTTGAATGAATGATAGCTAAATAATACTAGTTCTTGTTGACACCCGATACTATTTGTATAGCATTGTATTGTTCAGGAGATGGTAAATCAGGGTACTTTCCTTATATTTAGCAATGACTTTTTTTCAGTCACTTATAGATGGAATAAAATGAAGATGTAAGGGCTTGTATTGCTTTCGGCAGCGTTTGTGAGATATCAAAGTGATGTACTGATACTTTTGATTGCCAGAAATATTATGACATGTTTTTTCTTAGAATGTGGTAATATTTAGTTAAATATGCAATTCTATTTTATGCATCGCATTTAGTGCTCTATGTAATCTTCTTGACAGGTTACAGCTGAGTTTCTTTTTTTTGTCGTATATATTCTGGTACTAATGTGCTTGTTGGAATCTTTAGGATCTTCAAATTGATTTTTCTCAGTATGAACATCCTGTTGTTATGACAGTTGAAGCTCAGGTAAGTAAAGAATGCAGAATTTGGCTTATTTTCTCATACATGGTAATAAATCGTGAAGCAGGAATTTTTCTTCCCTTTCAGGCACAACATGTTGGTAATTTGGGAGGTGGACTCAGTAAAAATCTGTTCTTGAAGGTTATTACACACTGTTCAAGCCACGGATCTCCAATTTTTTTTTTTTAAAAAATTTTCTCTTACATTTATGACCTAATGATTTCAGTCATTTGTATGTGCAGGACAAGAAACATAGGTTTTACATTGTTTCTGCCCTGGCAGATACAAAAGTAGATATGAAAGGTATAGTTTCATAGTTAAGCTCAAATGAGTACATAGATGTGTCACAAATGAACACATATTTGTTCTGTCATTTGATTTGTTTCTGCTCATGAATGTTAATGGTTTCCTGCTACTCAATGAGAGGTTTTTGTGGCCCCATATTCTGTGCAGTTTTATCTCAAAGACTTGGTCTGGGAAAGGGAGGTTTGAGAATGTCTCCCGAAGAGTCATTGCAGGAAATACTTCAGGTGGGTACACATCTTCGAGGTCTGCTAGCTATCAGTTTAGTAAATTGATCTTGTTCAGTTTGATTTGTTCGATTATTAGTTTGGTTTCAGTTGAGAAGCTAAGAAACTAATAAGTTTGGTATTTATTTTAAGATGAAAAACTGGAATTAAATTGTCAAAAAAACACTTATAAACAATGTGTGATAGTTTTGAAGGTAGATCATTAAGTTGTCATGGGAATCTCCATAGTAATGATTGACAAATATTGATTTGAAAAGGTTACTTTCTGGTTTCTGTTTTAACATATAGAAACTGGCAAAGTTCTTATTTCTTTTAGAAATTTACCAATTTATACTTGAACACTCTTACTTCAAAGTAGAATTTATGCTTTGTTTTCTCCCCAGCAAAATTTTTTCTTTGTTGGAAAATATTTCAAAGGAAAATGATTTTCCTTCTCTCTTAAGTTTTTGGCATTTCATACGTGGAAGAAATATTGTTGGAACATGTTTCCTTTATTGAGCTATGAGGAAGAAGAGGCTCAAGTCTGATTGATGGGGATTCTGGGAGTTTGATTATTCTTCAGTTGACAGTTGTCTTTATTTAAATAAAAAAAGTTACAGTATATTTCCTTTTTCTTGAGATATAATGCCTTAGATATTAATATTAGATTATTGTATTAAGGGAGAGATTTATTGTTTTTGCTCCTTTGAAATTTGACTTGTTGAAAGATAAGTCATTATGTTGTGAATTATAAAATTATGGATCATCGTGGTTATAATAACTGCCTGATGTTGTGGCATGTGTTTTCTACTGTTTAAGGTGCCACTGGGAAGTGTTACTCCTTTTGCACTGGTGAATGAATCAGCAAGGTACCTGATAATTTTTCATGTTGTCAGGCTTTGAATCTTCCTCCTTGGTCGTTATTGTTGATTTTAATCTATGCAGAACAAAAATTTATCCTTGCCTTCAATTTAAATATTTCCTTTTCAACACTTTCAATTTCATGCCAGTACATGTTATTGGTATGGGTGCACTTATATTTATGAAGACACTGGTGAATGAATCAGAACACTTTCAATCTTAAGTTCTTATAATTTTCATTTGCAATATATTTATTTATGAAGGCAAGATCCTCAGTGGTTGGGTAGTTTATTTTCACACATTGTTTATAGCATGCCAGAGCCTGCGAGATATTTTGAGTTGCTGTGTGCCAAAAAAATGGAATGCAGGGTTCAATAATATTATGTGGTATTATCAAAAACCCCAGAGAAAAATGACGATGGTTATGAGCAGTGAGCTGATTTATTTTTTGTATGCTCTTTCTTAGGCTTATTTTCCTATTCTTTCAAAACTGACAGCAAAATGTATCTGTGTGTGGTTTATTGAAGCAAAATTTGCATGCACGTTTTTTCTATTGTTTTCTCAGTGTATTCATGGTATAAATGTCATCTCAAAACTTTCTTATGTGAAGGGATGTTGCCCTTTTGTTGGATAAAAGGTTCAAAACTCAGGAACGATGCTTCTTCCATCCACTGTCCAACGACATGTCAATCTGTAAGTGAAAAGAGTTTCTATTTTCTGACACTTGTTAAATTATTGTTCACAGTTGCTGAATTCCATATTTATGTTAATAAGAATAGCCTCTTTGTTTTGGATAAGAAAATAACCTCTTATCTGTCTTTATCTTTTTGATTTCAGCTCTTAACACCAATGATCTTGACAAGTTTCTGAAATCCATTGGCAGAGACCCAGCATATGTGGACTTAGAGGTGATTCTGAGTAGCTTGTGTATTTTATCGAACTGTTATTCATTAGATAGTTTGATGAATTATCATTACATTCTTGTAGGCTAACCCTACAGTAGGGAAGGATCAACCTCCTGATCTGGCTGCTTTTGTTCCATCCGGTTCTACAGTTTTGCCGGATCCTCCTGAGAAAGCATCTGCCTTGCAAAGTGCTAGTGGAAATCATGTCGTTGTGAATAGTAATTCCAAGACAGTGACAAGTAAATGAAGAATGAAGTTCGTTTCTTGTATGTTTATTTTCTGATAATTGAGCTCCTGAAGCTGCAGTTTGTACCTTTGTCCTTTTGTTGACGCAGAGAAAGCTGTAAAGCCATCCAAGAATGAGCACAATGTTGAGGAGAAGTCCACCAACACTATACATTCATCAAACTCTTTTACAGATGCAGAGAAATTTGTTGATGAGATTCTGGATAGAATATCTGCTCAAATACTTAAAGAAGTATGTATAAAGTCACGCTTTCTTCTGGGTGAACGAACTTAATTTTTAATGTTTTGATAACTTTAAGAAATTGTTTCTACAGACCAAGGAAGGCAAAATCGATAAACAAGGGGAAGAGCTTGCAACTGAAATATCCGACAGATTAAAAAAATCCTGTTGCTCGGAGTTTAAGAACCTAGCTGTGAGTATTTTTCTTGCAACCGAACTTCATTCTTTCCCATTGTTTCCTCTTAATGCAGCAATCAGTAGGGTTTCGGTTTTCAGTTTTGAAAATTGAACTCAAAAACCAAACCAAAAAACCAATTTTCATAAAATTTAAAATTATAGTGACATGTTACTCTTTTTCATTGGTGATTTATTGAATTTGAATTAATTTAATTAAAATTCCTATTAAAAAAATTATGAAAACTTAATAAAAACACCGAAATATTTTCTTTTTGGGCCCATTTGGTTTCTATTCTGATGTTATTGTTTCAGTTTTTTGGCTCTATTTTTCAAAAAATCAAAATTTTTTGGTTAGATTAAATTTTGTCATAAACCAGCCGTAGTTGTACCATGCTCACTCCCTAACAAGTAGCATCTCAACTGTTTAACATAATTCATGCATAGCATTTTACCAGCATTACTACATCCATTTCATTGCAATTATGAGTGTGTCTGTATTGAAATATATTTGGTTGTACCCCATGTTTAAGTGTGCATCTTTGTTGCAGATGATGTTGAAGAACACGGCATATACACAAGGGTTTCATGCTGGTAGGGCATCTGCATCTTCGAGAACATGACGTACCAGAAGTGTTTGTTGCTGGTATTTACAATTCACTCAAACATAAGGAAAACAATGATTAATGTTAAATTCTTATATTTTTATGCAGTTGCATCCGTTAAAAACATTTTCAAAGCCGTATGCTCATTTAAATGCTTGATTCCATGTTACTTGCTGCAATCTGAGATGATTTGTGTCTGATTTATGTTCTTTCTACTTATCCACCATACTAGTTGAATTTTCTTAAACATTTCCCTTGCTGTATTATTTGACTAGTATTTGCGAACAAGAGATAGAGGTCGAGAACTTTTTAGCCAGTAGAAATTCAGGTCGGGAATTCTTTATCCCTTCCCTGAAATCTAGGTCGAGATCTGCTTCTCTATAAATGGCATTATAGCATAGACAACATACATGATTCCATTCCATGATTAGTTTACAAGTTATGAAGTCGGGGAGAATCTTGGATGCTCCCGATGTAGTGCACATTTTCTATTAAATTCATGCTATGCAAATCGGAGAATGTGAGATACACCGGGAGAACTCCAGACTCGCGTGACGTTGATACAAGTTGCTTCCGGCAAGAACAGCTGCATGAATCAAAGGCTTAAAGAATATTGCAATGGCGCGACCCTGAGTGAGTTGCTGTTCATTTACAAGATGAGCAAACTTAACATCCCAATCGAAATTGAAATCATCAAATAAAATCAAAACGAATTATGGATTTTGTAGCAATAAAAACACAAACAACCGGTTTCAGTTTCCCCCACCTTGAGAACTGTTATCAACTGCTGCACCTGCTGGATTAATCCTCCTATGCCCTGAACGGAACGGCCATAAAGCAGCTAACTGCCTCAACCTCAAACACCTCCTTCTCAGACCATCGTTGTGATCGGCCTCGCTGTCGACATCTTGGCTGCTGCTTTCGCCAGTTATCGGCACTTCGTGTCTGCAAACGGGGCAAGAATTATGCCGCCTCAACCAAGGAACAATGCAATCACTATGATAAATATGCTTACAAGGCAACTCCCTTGCTTCCCCGCCAACCTTGAACTCCTCTTTACAAACCGGACAATCCGAGTCGTGGATCAAATGCGCTTCTGTGATATTCACCGTTGGTATGGCATTGATGGCCGACTCTGGCACCGGAGGCGGGCCAGGCCGGTCGTTTAGGGTGATTTCTTCGATGAGTTGGTGCAGCCCTGGACCGAAAAAGTAGTCCCTTGGATTAACTCCGGGAGGGACAGGATTTTCAGGGCGACGCAAAGTAGGTTCAATCGGAGTCGAAGGTCCGAGAGGTCTAAGGATAATCCAAGTCCGAGGACGAGGTAGAACTTCTGTTTCTTCATTTGTATTACCACGTTCATCAAAGCTACGATTTCTTCTGCTTCTGCGACGAATGTTGTCTTCAGTATCCAGGTCGATATTATTGGTCCTGCGACGGAACGAAGATCGCCCTCGAGATTGAGAGGGTTCTTGATTAATATCATCAAAATGACCATGACCAAAACGCCTGATTGGGGGGTCGAGGATGAGAGAAAGCGCTTCCAGCAAACGTGCTTCCGGGGAAGGATCAAAAGCAGTGAAATCAACTACTAGTCTTGGTCTAGAGATTTCAATCTCAGAAACAAACTGGCCAGAACATCTAGGACAGGTGATTTCCGATGGATTTGTTGATGAAATCCTGACCGCTCGATGGCACTGATAGCACCAGTAAAGCTGGTAGTTTCTGTTGGGAGGGTCACTGTCGCCATTGATTCTTGTTCGAGATGGGCTCAAAGACATAATTTTTCTTAGACTTTTGGCCTCAGAAAACAAAATCTGTGGTGGGTTTGCGATCAAAAAGGGAAAATAGAAACACATATATGTGAAAATGTGTTTGAAGAGAAATAGAGCAAAGTATGACTTTCTGCTGCGTTTGGGAAAAGCGATTCTCTTTCGCCATTGATTTTCAGGTTCTTTGTTCACGTTGTCGTTTAAGCTAAGAAAGGAATGAGTGAACTGTCGTTTTAAGAATTAAAACTGCGAGGGAATTATATTGGCAACGGTTAACTTTCCGGGGAGGAGACGTTAGCATATCTTGCATGAGATGAAAATGCAAGGTAGGCACTCTGCTTTGGAAATTTGGACGTTGAGAATAATAACATCTAGATCCCTAATTTTATTAATTTTTACAAATAAAGATATAGTTTATTTAACTATAATAAATGGGTCCTCAATTCCATTCCTAATGTTATTATGAAATTAGTATGGGTGTGATGGGCTTGGGCTTATAGATACTGTTTTGGATTGTTAGATTTTTGCTTAATTTTAATTATTAAAGTATCTATAAATATTTATTTAAGTTTGAAAACTAATATTTATTTTGTAAATTTCTTACTTATATTTAATGTTTGTTAATTCTATTTTATAATAACTTTGAATTAAAAGTGACAACATTTTAATTTTAAACATATTTTAAAATTTCTCTATAATAATGTTCTACATAAAAATAATTTTCATATAGTTATAAAAAATTTTGATCTCAATTTAAACTAGTTATAAATAAGAGAAAATTCTACATTATAATAAATTTTAAATTTTTTAAATTTTTTTTAAAGAACTTGCTTCCATATAGTAATATTTATTTACACAAAAAATTTATACTATGTTATATTAAAAATATATATTTTTTAAAAATTATTTGAGACAATAATTTATACTTTAAAGTTATTATCGCATATATGAATTTACGAATATGTGACAACTTGTCAGTATAAATATATTCTTGTTAAAATCAAAATGCTTCTACTTTATTAAGCATGTTTAGAGTTTTTGGACATGGAATTTTTTGCATTTTTGTATTCGATTTTCTTTTTTTCTTTCTTGTCTAATTGCAGCAATAATTTTTTCTTCAATTAAAGTATATATGATTTGTAGTTTATTTGAATGATTGAAAAAAATATATTAATATTTGTTTTGTTAGTATAATAAAGTCATTAAATTTGATCACTCAATTATACAATAACTTTTTGATCTTCTTCTATTTTATTTATAATTTACAAATTATTTTTATTAGTGGTCTTAATTTTGTGGTGTTCAAAACAATTAATAATTGTGTGTAGTTTTATATCAATTACCCATTCAAAAACTGCATTTAAAATTTCATTAAGAATATTTATATTTGTTAATTCCAAGAAATAATCTTTCATTTGGTTCATAAATAGGCGATTAAAATGTTAATAATAATAATTTTTAAAATTTTTAATAATATTTATATTACATGACTGAGATTTTAGAAGTATTATTTGGTGATAAGAATAAAAAACAAAATCTTTTGCAAATAAGGTAAAAATCAACCTAATAATCTTTTTATAACTTGTACTAAGGATTACTAAATCAAAACAAAAACTTTTATAGTAACAACTTTATTAAGTTTTAATTTTTTATAATAATAAAAATAGTTTAGTCATAACATTTCGACTATAGATAAATTTTATTGTATACATAATTTTCTTAATCTTTGTAAAACTATTAAGAGTATAAGACAATGATAAAATAAACTTTTGTGTAAAGAAAAAAAATACATTTATAAGATCATTATAAAGAGCTATAAAGGTAGTGAAAATAATGATGAATATTTATTTCTATAGCTCTTTTTATAATTGCCTTGTCATAAAATAATAGCATCACCGCATAATTTTGTCTCTCTCTAATGGAGGAAATCATGTAAATAGAAGCCTTTAATCTAAAAATTAATTAATTAATTAAGTAATTAATAATTTAGAGAATCGAAATTGATGGCATGAATTAGGAGTAATAAAATAATTAATAGCATAAGCACGAGTAAAATGATAGGTATCACTTGCTTTTGTGGTCATTAAGGAGGTCCCTCTAAGCAATATTTCTTACTTAAAATAGTATAAATAATCTTATAATTTATATTAAAAATATTATTTTTAATATCATAATATGATTATTGTGCTTGAAATTTAAATATTTCGACTTTTAGTTGTCTAATATAAACAAATGAATAAATAATAGAGAATTATATCATCCATTCTAAATAATTATCTCGGTTTTTTGTATAATTATCATGCACAACATGCATAAATTTATTTAGATAATTATATAAGGCGGATAATATTTTTTATTTATAAATATTAATTGTCAAGCAAAAATAAAGGTTTTAAAATGTTTTAATTTTTATAATTTATATTATTTGTAATTTTTTAAAATTAAGAATTTGGAAAATTAAAAATAATATAAATTATAATTTGGAATTTGAAATTGATAAGAATGGTAAAGCAATTGAATTGAATTCAACAGGAAGCGACCATGAGAAGATTTCATGGCAACGGCGTAAAAGCTAACCTCATTAATACTGTCGAATCATTGTAAACGCCGACGTATTGAATCAATCAGGCGGTCAACGCTTCACCATCGGGAATTTATGGACCCACCGACTCATTTTTGAATCATTCAATCGTACGGTTGAGGGAATTAATTAAGTTGAAAGTCATCTTTTTTAATATCTATTTATTTATTTATTTATTTCCTTATTTTACCATTCACACATTTTTACTTTAAATTAAAAAATTAAAAATATTTAGTAGTTATTGGTAACCTCTCTTGTGAACTATAATTAGTTTTGGGCACTGTAACCTAATTTATTACGGGCAAAATTTAAATTTAGACTTTTTACCCACAAAAAATTTTAAAAAAATATTTTTTTAATCTTTATTTACTTAAAAATGGAATATTATTATTTCATATTATTTATATAATTATAAAAAAATAGCTATTATTTAATAAAAAACAAACTAAAAGACTATGATTTGTCATTATTTAGAAGTATTCATGGTTTGTATGTAGAAGTCAAAGGAAAGATTTTCATGAACCATAAGCTTTATGTTTATTTAATGATGTAAAGATTGTAGAAGGAATTAGCTTGTAGAAGAAATTTCAAACTATCAACTAAACCTCACATTAACTAGTAGCCATATTTGGTTATAGTCAATATAGGAGACTTGATTAGGTGACTTACACCAAGTTCATAGCCTTCATAATTTTGAAATGGACCCAAAAAAAGATGGTAGCCAAGAAAAAGATTAAGAAAGAAAGAGAGAAAACATCGTGCGAACGGATTATATAACATTATTTATACGTTGAGAAAGGTCAAAATCGTAAATGTGAATACTAAAATATTTAAATAATAAATTAATTTATAAATTTTAAAAATAAAATGGTATATTTTTAAAATATTAGAGTTGAAATTATTATTATAATTTATAAATTTAAATTATAAATATTACTCTAATTAAATAGTACGAGTAAAGTTTTATATATATATATATATATATATATAATTTTGCTAGATTTTGGTCTCATTCTTATTTGTATACTTGTTAAATTTGAATATATACACTGAAAATTTTAATATATTAAATAATTAAAATATATAATGTGATTTTACCGTATGATTTTATTAAAATTATGGTATTTGAGAATTTATTTAAAAATTATTGAAGACCTTTTCAAAAGAAGAAAGAAATGGTTGCATTTTGCAAAGATCAAAGCTTTAATAATCAATCCACAGTCAATTTAGACTTTCTTAGGATGCAAAAAGCAGAGGTACTGATAGATACAACTACATTCAAACACCCAACAACAAAAGGAACTGAAAAACTAAGAAGTCTAAGAGTTGAGTATCTGCTTTTGATCCGCTAAGAAATTTGGAAAACTTGGTCAGAAAATCCAACCCTTGTGTCTCAAGGCTTAACTAGTCAATCATGGAATTAATATATTTTATGAATTAATTTTGAAAATGATTTTGGACGACATACTACGTGTTTGTGCAATATTGAAAAACACATTTTTAAAATGAATGAAATTATAGTAAATCTAATTTATAACAAGAAGGCAAAAAATTTTAATGAGATCAATGTATCTTATCAGTGGTATATTCATTTATTAAATTTCTTTCGTCTATACATTTAATAAAAATAAAAAAATTAAAAATAAAAATACGTAACATGATATTATTGAGATTATTTTATTTAAAATTTTTTACATAAAGAAAATTTAAATTAAATTGATATATCGGCATAACTTAATACATACATATTTAATTAAAAACGAATCAATTAGAATAAAGATTGTGCTAAAGTTTAAAATATGTAATATGATTTTATTGAATAATTTTACTTGAAACTATCTTATTTAAAATATTTTTAAAGAAAAAATTTTTTGATAAGAAGAATCGACATATCACATTATTAGTAAGTTAATTTACTATAATTAAAAATGAGATATTGATAACAATGGTTGACACTTAAAATCTATAAATGGGATTTAGCTTTAATAAAGGGCATTTTCAGCTAGGTAATAATTGGTGCAAACCAACTATTCCCCAATACATTTGTACAACATAGCAATCACTTTCTTACCGGGAAAAAGCAAATTTTCCCGGAAAAATTTTCCTTCACTACTTTATGCAAACAGCTAACAAGCTATTTGCATCTCAAATAGGGGAAAGTTTTGAACATTATAATTCAAAAAGTGGTTCTGAAAACCGAGACTCAGAATGACTAATTATAGAACCCACACCCCAGTTTGCTCATGGTTGATTAACTTGCAAGCAAAAGAGAATCTGCATTTTGCTTATTTCTACTGCTACAGTTGGTAGTATTATACTGCAACAATGGCAACAAAACAATTGCCATCTTGCTGTGATAATGGTTTGCCGTATGGGCAATAAAATATCTGCAGACCCAGAACCAAAGTTGAAGCAAACTTCATCATCATGATGTGGCTGCATATGACTTGCATTTATGTAGAAAAACTTTCCCAAGTGTTTGAAATGTTCATAAATTTTGTGAATTGTTAAAGCTGTGCTCCTAATTATCTCTAAAAGTTTCCATTAATCAAATCCCTAAATGGGTTTATAAAAAATTCAGGCAAGTAGCTTTTACAAATGAAAGAAAATGGGGTAATAATATTCAGATCCTTAATTTCTGAGATTTTTATAACCAAAGATATAGTATGTTCATTTATATCAAATAGGTCCTGATTTCTATGGAAAAATCATGTCAGTTTTATCATATTTAGTTTTGACAATGAGAATGTTGGAGCATGTAACTTAATAATAAAGGATATTTTAGTTATTTAAATAGGGTAAGTGATTTATTTATTATAAATGAATAAGTATGTCCTTAATTGTAAAAATCTAAAACCTAAGGAAATCAGATGTTATTATCCCACAGTGAAATGAGTGCCAACGAAGGAAACTCAGCCCATTGTGTCTCGTCCTTTTGTTGTTTTTATATTGGGGTGCAAATTGTTCAGGCTATTTGTTTTTAACAAACATTAAATGAGGATTTTCCCCCAAGAATTTTGACCAAGATCAGAAGGTCCATATAAATGAAACAAAACCATAGAAATATTTTAACCCTGAGAATCCCAAAAAGTTGTCTGCCTGCCAAGGCAGACAGACAGTCACCCAAACTAATATAATAACATGGTATTAGTTGAATGTTTAACTTAGCCAGTAATCAGAGCAATATGGATTTTTATTTCATAAATGGTAGGGACATGCTACAAGACATTTAATACACAAACAAGAACAATTTTAATGCAAAACTCTCTCTCTTGACTAATTAAAAAACAAGTAAATTCAGAATTGCATGTTGGGATCAAAGCTATGGTCAGGACTGAGTTAAAAACCGAACCCATCTGGGATTAGTCAAAAAGAAGAAAGCAGAATTGATCACATCACAGAACCCCAGAAGAAAAACTAAGTAAACAGTACTTTTCTTTCTTGGATTTGGCTTTTTTTTTTTTTAAAACTTTATCTCCTCTTGGTGAAATGCATGTGGAGTGGTTGGAAGCTTAAGAGGGTAGTGGATTTGAATCTAGCTAGGAAATGGTAATAACAGAAGAAGCAAGAAAAAGAATCCACCGAGATTTTAAAATTCAAACACAAGAAAAGAAAGAGTTCTTTCTTTTTAAAATTAGATCGAAACAGAGATTGTGGATCCAGCATACATGCAAGAAAAGTTACTGTATTATCACAAAGACAAGAACCCACCAAACAGGTCCACAACATCATGTGCATTTGTGTTTGAATAATGTCAAGAAACCAAACATTATCGTACATAAGGAGGGATGTCACATGCTTCTCCTTGTTAAATTAATGAAAATATTTTTAGGCATCTACTTAATCTATGCGCTTCTTAGCTTGGATTTGTAAGTCATCAATCACAATTTTAATAGAGCTTCTCTGCATAAGTTTCATAGAGTTGAAGAATAGAAAAAAATGAGCAGTGTCATGGAAACCAGATTTTGTTTTTCATGTTACTGATGTCGACATGGACATCATTCTGTGATCTGGGTATGGGCACGGATGACATACAGAGCTCTGTTTTGTCGATTTCTTGCGTGATCAAAACACAAGAATTTTGTGACGTTGTAATGGTTATATGGATAGAGAGAAACATAGAGCATTCTTTCCACTTTACTGGTCTTTTATGTCAAGTCCAATCTGTCTTTCACAACATTATTCTTTCCAATTTTTGGTAGCATTTTCTAATAATTAGAGATAAGGACCTAAAAGTCCTGTAGATAAGGCAGATGTCTTTGTTGATGTTATAAAACACTCGAGGCGGGATCAAACCTATGACTCATTACTGCAGTTTCGCACGACAAAATAATGGAGTTCTATGAAACAAAAGCACATAATTTCTATCAAGTGAACGGAAAAACAGACAAGATTTTGGAAACAAAACTATGGAAACGGAACATTGCATCTTCTATTGATATACATGGACTATGTACAATATACAGTGTTATCAATGATAACCTCAAACATACTCTTTTCTCAACCTCTGATCAGCATTTTGCTAAAACGGGTTGAATTTTTTACCAAGCAGAAAATTTACACTTTGGAGCAAAAGCTAAACAAACTTCCTAGACATCTATATCACAAAATTTACCATCCATCCGGTTCTGGACAGCTTTGATGGCAGCAACTCTTGCAGCAGTGGCAGCTCTATTAGCTGCCAGAACAGCCTTGTTCACTTGTTCATCTACCCGGGTTTGGTGGATCGCATTTTCAGCAGCTTTTCTAGCACCCTGAAATTTAAGAGCCAAAATATGTAATGACAGACCGAGAAACAGCGGTTTAAGCTAGAGGTGAGGTGAGGTGAGGTGTGGCGAGGCAAGATTATGAGTATGAATATGTCAAATAAAATACCTGAACTGCTCTAAGGACTGCATCTGTTAGCAGAGGCAGAGCAATCCTGAGGGTACCATCATCCCATTCGCCACATCTTGTATCTCCATTGCGGAACGTATACATTCCACAGCCTTGCTTACGACCTTCATGCCATGATCCCTCATAGCAGTGGGCATTGGCAAAGTGATAAACACCAAACCCATGAATTTTGTCCCCAAAATATTCTCCAGCATATCTATCTCCATTTCTACAAATAATCAGATTAACAGTCAATCATAGGATATTTCAAAAGAGCAATTTCCAAATCCAGATTATAAGATATAACTTTACCCCAAAAACAGTTTATGGTAAATTTCAAGAACTAGGAATTTAAAATCAATTCCTAACATATGATATTAAAGTCAAAATCTTCCCAGTCATTTCAGTATCATGAGATTTAGGCAGAAATTCAAAAAAGGAATCACAGTAAACTAATAAGAATTCAATCTAGGAACTTGCAATTAAACATTAAAACGCATCACAACATAGAATTAGAATCAAAAATTACATTCACCAATAATTGAAAACGAAACTCGATTCAATTTTAAGTACGCATGCAAAAACTCAACAAAAACAGTAACGGCGCAAGAACTGAACACAATCGCAGACATCAAAAATCAGCAGAATCTTTAAATTTGGATGCTAATTTACCTAAAATGGTAATGACCCAGGCCATGTTTGATTCCACACTTGAACTCTCCAACATATGAACTTCCATCAGCACAAGCCTGCACACCAATGCCATGACTCTGCCCATTGCACCACTGTCCTGCATAAGAATCCCCTGTGTAAAACCTATAAACGCCATAGCCATGTCTCGATCCTTGCCTATACTGCCCTTTATACCTACTGCCTCTCGCCCAGCTTTCGATTCCGTACCCATCATATTTACCATCAACCCACTCGCCTTCGTATCTTCCATTGACGAAGAAATTATAAACCCCGCTACCGTTACACTTTCCTTTGTGAAACTCTCCCTCGTAGAAGTCGCCGTTGCTGTAAAACTCCACGCCTTCGCGTATAATCTTTTTCTTTTCTTCATCATTTTTCACTTTTGGATTTACCTCCCCGATGAACCATTGGATGGGTTTTGACTGATTTCGTGATGAAAAATTCAATCTTTTTGTGGTTTCTTGCGTTATTTGCTTGAGTAACTTCTTGTTCTTGTTAGCCAAAAACAAAGTGATTGCTATGAAAATCAGAGCTAACAGCAAATTTTCTGATGTGGGTATTTCTTCTCTTTTAAGATTCAAGAAGTAAATTAGAAGAAAAAGAGAAATTAACGTGAAAAAAGACAGGGAAGCCATTGCAACAACAGGGAAGAACCGGTTCGACCCGGTTCGTCTCGTCGAATTAGTCGAACCGTGATTTCGTTTTTTCTCTCGTTTTAGTAATAACTCTTCGTCTTTCTTGCTATTCTCTTTTCCTTCTTCATCATCTACCTGTTCGCTGTAGTTCACGCTTTTGGGTTTGTTAATCTCACCTTCGTTGACGGAGGTCAGGCTGTGAATGGACGATCGGATTGTGGGTGACGACCGGAGAAGTGATGACTGAGTCCTAGTTAGCTTCGCCTGAGATTTCTGACCATCCATTTCAAATTTCCAATATCGACCGTTGGATTACCTTCTACCTTCCTTTCTCTTTCACCGGTTCTCCACTGTCTCTACTGGTTCCTCCGGTAACGCCAGAGTCTCGCGAATACTATTCTGATGAGCCTCTCTGTCGACATTAAGAGAAGTAAACGGTACGCAGCAGCACAAGCTGAGACAAAATCTAAGAGCGAAGAAGAAAGAAAACTGCTCAGAGAAAAAAATGAATGGGTCCGGTTGTCTCCGAAGAGAGTCTTGTGAGTGTTTCTGGCATAATTGGACCGGGTTTTTGGGTATTTATGGTGTAATTGGAGAGGAGGCGAGATTCAATCTGGGACGTCGGATGAAGATCAGACGCATTGATTCGAGGGAAAGGATTATAGTCGTTGGATCCGCTCTTGACGGGAATGTATATGGTCGTCGGATCTAGATTCGGCCCGCTCCTTTTTTGCTTTACTGTAGCAGCCGGCACGTGCCACCTCAGTTTCCAAATTGTTCTGTGGCCTTGAATTTACTTCGTGGTCTTAACTCTATCACCGTTGAACAGAAAATCATGCAGTGGTCCCCACTATCAAGGGTTTAGATTTAATTGTAAGTGATCTCATGATACATGACATTATTACCCAAATTGTTTTTCAAAACAACGTAATTTTCTATTTTAATATAGAAATTTTATTTACGAGAATTAATTAAAATTGGCACAAATGGGGTAATAACATCTAGATCCCCATTCTTTATATTCTTCACAAATAAAAATACAGTTTGTTAATTTATATCAAATAAACACTTAACCCGTTTATCAGTGGGTGAAGTTTCCGCAATAGTTTACATTCTTCTTGTTGTTGTGGTTTGTGTTGGTCAAAATTCTAAATTATAAAGGTAATTTGGTCATTTAATTAAAATTGGGGGTGGGAGTAATCGAGTTCATAAATTTGGGATGGGTGAAGTGGGGTTAGGGAAATAACCAAAGAAAGGTGGATGGAAAAAGGGGGAGAGTGGAGTAGACAGAAAGAAAAGGAGTCATGATTGGCTGCTTCCACATTCATTTACTAATTCTAGATTAATTAATTCTCACAGTGGACCATTTTAGAGAGAATATTGGATTTATTAATCTATTTTTGCGTGATATTATTCATTAAGTTATATAATTATAAATTTATTTATGTTCGTAGATATGCAAATTTCATGATTACTTAATTTTAATTTAATTATGTAATGTTAAATATAACAACAAAACTTGATAATTTAGAATAATTAAAAACATGATTAGCAGAATTTTTTCTCAGGATACAATCACACTAGAATCTAGAAATCGGCAGCAATGATGTTCTTAGAATCTCAAAATCTCTCTTCTTGACTTCCTCCAGTGATCTCCCCTTTGATTCTGGCACCAGCAACGTCAAGAAAAGCCCTAATACAGTGATGGCAACAAGCACAAGGAAAGAATTTTTCATTCCAATTCCAGCAGGGTAACCTGTATCAGCTGTAGACTTATCTTGATTCTGTGCTGCACACAGGAAACCAACTACTCCAACGGTAGCGTCTGCTTTCACAGCAGCGGCTGATATTCCATGGCAAGTGGCCCGAGACCTAGCCAGAGAGATCTCTGCCGGCACCACAAATGTAGTGGTGTTAGGCCCGAAATTTGCAAAGAAGAATGTAAATGCATACACTACCACAAAACCAATGTTGTCAAGGAATTGCAAGTGCAAACATGAAAACTGTCGCCAAGAAGAACCCCATTAGCTGAGTCGCAAAACGACCTATATGATCAATGAGAAAGACTGTAACCCCGTAACCAGGAACCGTGCCACTCAGTGGAATTAGGGTTTGTGCCCTAGCAATGTTGTAAAGCTCGTCAAGGGCACTCATTGTCTGAGATGGTGGCAGCCAACCAACAGCACTGAAAATATCCCTTTGGAACAAGTTTTGGGCAGTAGTAAGCAATATCTACTAAGAACCAAGTACTTAGTTTCAAGCAAATGCAATCCATGTCTGCTGATAAATCCCTTGGAGAGGATCGATGACTGCTTTGAAGTGGTATAGTTGAGTTTTTGCTGAGTCTAGCATTATCAGAACCACCCCAAGCTGCTGCTGCTCCTCTTCTGCCATTGTCGCCTTCTCTATCAAATTCTCTCAATTACTTTGGGAGAATAAGGATTTGTTATATGGGTTACTTTAAAAATATAGCAATTCCAAACCATCCCTAAGTTTGGGTAAGTTATCAAACCTATTTCGAGTAGGATTCTTGATACATGCAGTGTTTTTGCAGAACTAGGAATTCAAGAGAATATATTCTAATCAATAACATTACAGCATATTTACATATTAACATTTGATTAAACGAGCATATAAATAACCAGATAAGAACACATCCCAATTCAAGCATAATACCAGACACAATAGTCTATAGATTACACCATGTCAAATATAATTATTGTTTTATTAAGATTTTTTTACTGTTCGAATATATGCTTTAGATACTGTGAAAAAATTGAAGTAACCTTCAGCTAGAACCCTGATAACTATCAAAAGAAGAGCCACCATAAAATGTCCAATCATCTCGATTAGGAGTTCATTGGCACAATTATTACTATGGCTAGCATTTTCTCTTGATTTTTCAGATTTATTTCTCACATCACAAGCTTCACATGGCCTTTATATGGGCGTGAAATTTTTTGGACGAAATTGAGTTTTCTAATGGCGATCGTACGTCCTCAAAGTTGCCAAGGGTTAGAGCTATTTGTAGTGACAAATACTTTCTTTACATCCATTAACTTATTATCAAAATATTCATTACCACAATCACCTTTAGGGAGCCCCAAAAAAAAAAATTCTTGTAGATATTATTGGAAATTTGCATGAACTAATATCAGCTTTCTAATGGGTATTCGGTTTCTACTTTCACCATTGTTGTGATATCAGAAAACGTGTACCTGAGGGCGATGGAGCGTTTCTTGTAAGATTTGTAGAATATCTACGAGACTGCTTCACAGCAGTCAGTTGATTTCGAAAGCACACACTTAGGCTTGGTCATGTATTTCAGTGGGATAACTTTGAAGCTGTGGCTGCTATGAATAAAATGTTTAGTTGTCAAATATAAATGTGTTACATAAGTGATACATATTAATTATTAAGTAAAAGTGGATGTCTATCAAGCTCTTTAGGTGATGCAGAGCAATCCCAAGCTAACACCTAACATGTTTGGTAAACATGACTACTTTATTTGAAAGCTAATCTTAATCACTAACTTATTGGTAATTCCATCCAAACCTATACTTTCAAAGTTAAAGCACCTTAATCTCGAACATATTCAAAGTCTTGCTTGACAGGTAATTCCCGTCTAGGCTAGACATTTATGAAAAATCCAAAGTAAAGAAGTCCTCATAATCTCGCAAGAGATTTACAGTTGCTTTGATCATTTATTTGATTATTAAGGCAATAGCAAATAGAATTAGGCAATACCCTAGACGATTAAGAGACACCACAACACCTTAATAAATTCATTGTCACCGGTAGGGTGATGCGAGCCCTTCAATATCATATTCATAGTATCAAACAATCCAAACTCTCAAGTGAACAATTACCTTCAACATTTCAACCCAATGCTCAACGATAGAGACACGATCATTTAACTATGTAACTGATCCAAACAATCTACATGCTGGCACATGGGTCATTTTCTCCTCAGCTTCTTCTTCATCCTCTCAACTGCGGCTCTCAAAGTTTCTTCATCTTTGCAAAAGGTAAATCTCACCAAATTTTTTCCTTCCTCCGGATTTAAGTAAAATACGCTGGTTGGAATCACCGCTACCCCAACTTCCTTGATCATAAATTCACAAAATGCAATATCATTCTCATACCCGAATGGGGTGTGATCTACAACCACAAAGAATGTTCCGCTTGATGGTAATACCTTGAAACCAACAGCATTTAATCCCTCCAACAAAATTGATTTCTTTGCTAAATAATCTCTCTTTAGCTCCTCATAATAAGAGTCTGGAGCTCTTAGAGCTGCTAAAGCTGCCCACTGCAATGGAGTGGATGAAGCAAAAGTGAGAAAAGAGTGTGCCTGACGCATTCCCCATGTCAGATGCGGAGGAGCTATTGCCCACCCGATCCTCCATCCTGTTAATGAGAATGTCTTACCCAAGGAATTCATAGTTACGGTACGTTCATACATCCCAGGAAGAGAGGCCATGGAAATGTGATCCATTTCGAAAGCCAACTTATCATAGACCTCATCGCTAAAAACCAAAACATCGTTCTCAATACAGAGAGATGCAATAACATTGAGTTCCTCCCTTGTAAACATCTTTCCGGTGGGGTTATGTGGAGTATTTAAAAGAATTGCTCGAGTATTTTTTGAGATTGTGGTCTTCAACTCATCAACGGGGACAGCAAAATCCGGGGGGCGCAATGTGATGCACTTAATTTTGGCACCAACCATGGAGAGGGTAGCATTGTAAGAATCAAAAAAAGGAGCAAAAAGGATCACCTCATCACCAGGATTTATTAAACCTAACATAGTTGCAGCAATGGCTTCTGAGCAGCCAGAGGTGACAGTAACTTCCTTTTCAGGATCGACCTCAAGCCCAGTATCCTTCTGAAATCGTGCAGCAATGGCAGAGTTCAGCTCTGGAACCCCATGTCCACAAGCATATTGATTCTTGCCATCTTTAATGCCTTGAATTGCTGCTTCCTTAACAAACTCTGGAGCATCAAAATTGGGGAATCCCTGACCAAGGTTTATGGCTCCATGTTTGATGGCAAGCACACTTATTTGTGTAAAGATTATAGTTTTGAACTTCTCCAAGCGCTTGGCAACCTGAGAAAGATAGGGGAATATATTAGAAGAAAGTAAACACAAACAGATAAACAGATCAAGACATGTTTGTTTTATCATGACTGATTTGAGGAGACAGAAACTCTGAGTTTATGCAACTCTATGCGTCACTGTCAATCACAAACTTCGAGAAAACAGAACAGATTGCTGCAAAGCCTTTTAGGTGGTAGGTTGTGACTGAATAAAAATGACAGTAATATAATTAAAAAAATAAAAAGGTTTTTTTTTTCTTTCTTTTATTGACCTTTAATCACTGATTTCATGATCAAACTTTCGTTTTCAATCATTCCAAGGTTTCTAAATGACTAAAAGAACTTCAACTTCAAAGAACAAACAAAATAAATTGACACACCAGGACAAGTTCAAAGAAACAGCTTTACGGAATGATGATAATGAGTCCACTAATGTATCAACTAAAGTCTCATTCGTTGAGTTCTTGCACATATAGAGCCTAAATTTCTCAATTCATGCTATGCCGCCAACTTGCTTGTATGTCAGCACAACTCCGCCGGTTAATATATGCAGTATCTTCGAACCCAGATTGTACATCAGCACAATTTTGCAATCAGTAAGGCTTAGTTTTGGAATTGCTTCTCTTTTGTTGTGCTTTTAAAAGCACGGCAGGTACAGCGTTTGGTAAAAATGTACTTTTGCTCTCACTCACACGTTTATGTACCGCTAAATGTTTAATTTCACTGCGTATAAGTTCGAAATGGAGCGTAAGAAATCAATGTCAACGGCATAAAATCGATGCTAAAAGTTAGCCGCATCGGAGATGAAACAATAAACCTCCAAGCTAAAATTAAATAGGATTAGACCAATAAATTCCTACCACACACAACCCAGATCACAAACAGATTGCTTAACAGATGGTCAAATCAAAAGATTGACAACTGGCCACACCTGTGCTGGCTGACTGCTCTTCTCGGTCGGCTCGTTCTGAGTCGAAACGGAGGACAAGCTCGCCATGAGAGATGGATCCCCGGAAGTTCTTTTTGCTTCTAACAGAAAAGTAAGATTTTATACGAAAATGTTTGGAAAAGGAAAGCGAAGCTGAAGAAAGATAAGACCGAAGAAGCTTTGTCGTGCTTCCGCAATGTTTTCTTAATAGCACACCACCTGTCAGCACTGAGGGTGACCATTTTTGACACACGGTCAAACCAATAATTTCCGTCTTAACGGAATGTGAAATTTATGAATTGGATTGACGCAAAATGATAGTATTACTGTTATTAAATAGGTAACGCTAATTATTAATAATTATATTAAATTATTTAAAATTTTTTATATAATTAATTTTTTAAATAATTATATCATCTTAATTTATTTATAATATTATAAATTTATTTATAATATAAAATTTCAATTATATTTATTACATTTTTAAAAATTTTTAGTTATATTTAAAATAGAGTTGATTAGCATTAGAGTATATGTTTATATACATAAAACAAGTAATATGATATAATTTATTAAATTATTTAATAATTATGTTAGATTATAATTTTTAATATAATTATTAAAATTAAAATTCATATTATCCTTCTTTAATACGACACAAATAATTAAAATATGATAATTAAAACTACTATTAATAATTAGTATAGTTTTTATTTATAAATTATAACTTTACGAGCACGGCACGGTGTGAATATAATACAACATGAATTTCATACAAAAAACTGAATTGCTATAATAACACCCACTATTTACAAATTATAATATTTTATAAATTAACCTTCTGTAGTATAAAATATATTCCCACAGGAAGCTAGGTGTATCTAGCAACAAAGATGGGTGCATTTAGGTTTCTTCAATCTTGCAATTTTGTTGACCTTACCATGGCTTGAAAGTTGAAATTGTTTGTGTCTCAATTTCTATATTCTTAAACACACGAGGAATAATGTATTTGATTATATTATAAAAACTAGGGCATATTTAAAGAAGATTAATAAATATTACCCAACAAGCAGTCATCATATTCTTGCTTTGGCCATTAATTTGAGTAACGAGTGCAGTAGCAAATATAATAATGGTTCACAAGGGGCAGTGCAAAAATGGGTCCGAGGAGTAAACTTACGGGTTCAAATAGCCCATGCCCAAATTGATTACGGATGAAGACTTGTTTCTTGTTGGCTGAGGTGAAAATTGCATTCATTATGTTCATGTATTTTTTATGACATTTAGGCTTAACTTGGAAATGTTTTGATCTGAAATCATAGTAGATACACGTATTTAGTAATCACTCATTTTCTTACTTGTATTTGACAAAATTTAAAGTCACAATGCCTTAATCTCAACTCTGAGCAGCTCTGGCTTTGGCACCTCAACCCCAAATATAGCCCAGGCGTTTCAGGAACATTAAAGCAACACAGTGGATTCATTGTCAGCAGAAGGGCGATGCAAGGCTTTCAATATCATATGCACTGTTAAACAAACCCAAACTACTAAGAAGAGCAAAATATCATGATACCAGAATGTAATATCTACTTATGAATTGCATCAGTTATAATATTCAAACTCTTAAAAATACGAGGATGCTCATCAGTTTCAAGCAGTATCTGCCAATCTATTAAATCAAACATAATTTATTCATTAAGTTGAGTAGATAGTCTTCAAATTACTGGGAAGGATAATAGATACCTTCAACCATAGATGCTCAAAAATGCCTAGGCAATCTTTGCTACCATTCACTATGTGACTAATCCAAACAACCAAGATGCCAGCACATTGTTCATTTTCTCCTCAGCTTCTTCTTCATCCTCTCAACTGCCGCTCTCAATGTTTCTTCATCTTTGCAAAAGGTAAATCTCACCAAATTCTTTCCTTCCTCCGGGTTTAGGTAAAATACGCTGGTTGGAATTGCCACAACCCCAACTTCCTTGATCAGATATTCACAAAAGGCAATATCATTTTCGTGCCCAAATGGAGTGTGATCAACAACCACAAAATACGTCCCACTTGATGAGAATACCGTGAAACCAACAGCATTCAATCCGTCCACCAAAATTGCCTTCTTTGCTGAATAATCCCTCTTTAGCTCCTCATAATAAGAGTCTGGGGCACTAAGAGCTGTTGCAGTTGCCCACTGCATTGGAGTTGAAGTAGCAAAAGTGAGGTAAGAGTGTGCCTGTCGAACTCCCCATGTCAGGTGTGGGGGAGCTATTGCCCACCCAATCTTCCATCCTGTTAAAGAGAATGTCTTCCCCAAGGAATTCATAGTTACGGTTCGTTCATACATCCCAGGAAGAGAGGCCATGGAAATGTGATCCATTTCAAAAGCCAATTTATCATAGACCTCATCGGTAAAAACTAACACATCGTTCTTAATGCAGAGAGATGCAATAATGTTGAGTTCCTCACTTGTGAACATCTTTCCAGTGGGGTTATGTGGGGTATTTATAAGAACTGCTCGAGTATTTTTTGAGATTGCAGTCTTGAGCTCATCAATGGGGACGGCAAAATCTGGAGGGCGCAATGTGATGCACTTAATTTTCGCACCAGCCATAGAGAGTGTAGCTTCATATGAATCATAAAAAGGTGCAAAAAGGATCACTTCATCACCAGGATTTATCAAACCTAATATAGTTGCAGCAATGGCTTCTGTGCACCCAGAGGTAACAGTAACTTCCTTCTCAGGATCCACTTCAAGCCCTGCATCTTTTTTAAATCGGGCAGCAATGGCAGAGTTCAACTCTGGGACCCCATATCCACGTGCATATTGGTTCTTCCCATCCTTGATGGCTTGAATTGCTGCTTCTTTAACAAAGTCTGGGCCATCAAAGTTGGGGAATCCCTGTCCAAGGTTTATAGCTCCATGTTTAATGGCAAGCATACTCATTTGAGTAAAGATTGTAGTTTTGAACTTCTCCAAGCGCTTAGCAACCTGGGAAACAGAGGACATTATATTAGAAGAAAGTAACAACCAAAATAAAAAGAAAAACGTATCAAGACTCCTTTGTTTTTGTTTTCGTGTCATGACTGATTAAAATTGACAGGATCTCTGAGTTGTCTAACTCCAAAGCCCCACCAATCACACACTAGGACAGAAACAGACCCGCTGCTTCTGTTTTAATTAGAGGCTTGTGAATGAATAAATGCACAGTAGTATAGAAAAATTGGATTGTTAAGTTTGAAACTTGTTCGGTTGCAAACTTTTTATCCAAGGCAATTGAACTGCCATTAGGATCAGTTGATTCTTGAGAGTGATCATAAATTCACCACTAACCACCAATTACATGATCAAATTTCAGTTTCCAATTTTTAAAATGTTCAGAAATTTCTAAATGAACATCAATAACAGAATAGAGGGAAAAAAAATCAATTGGCACAACAGGACATGTTCGGAAAAACCACTTCATGGAAAGATATAATAATTTTTGAGCAGAAACCAGTTTCATACAATATAGAGCTAAAATTTCTCAATTCATGATATCATGTCTGTGAATTATCATGCCAATTGCTCGCATTATACACCAGCACAACTGTGCCGGTTAGTATACAAAGTATCCTTGAAACCAGATTGCATAAAGGCATAAGGTTATGACACAGAAATCTAAATCTCTGTAAAAGTAAAGGCTTCTATAACAAAATCAATAAATCAGCAAAGGTTTCACAAATAACTAAGGCGGTAGATTGGGATTGCTTTGCTTTTGTTATGCTTTGAAGGCACAACCGTACGACCATTAAAGTGCGATCATAAATATTAATCGCCACTTACACACTAATACTTGATGGCCAGTGATTTTATTCCCCACCAAACTGGGCCTAAGAATCAATGCCAACAGCATAAAATCAGACTTAAATTAGATTTCCAGGCTGAAATCAAACAGGATGACCAACAGATTACACAAATGAATTCTTTTTTTCAAAAAAAAAACATAGGACAACACAAAATGCCATGAATGAAGCACACATAATAGAGATTAATAAAAAATTACTTAGAAATCAAAAGATTGACAAATGGGAAAACCTGCGGAGGCTGAATGCTCTTCTGGGTCGGCTCGTTCTGAGTCGAAACGGTGGACAAGGCTGCCATGAGAGACGGGTACCCGGAACATCTTCTTCGGATCGCAATAAGATTTAAATGCAAATGCTCGGAAAATGAAAGCAAAGTTGAAGAAGAAGACTTGAAGAAGCTGAGTGGCTTAAGCATTTCACTGGCACTAACTCCCCAGGTGAGTTGACTCTGCATCATTCACGACTTTTAGGGCATCTGTTTCCACGTCCGGGGATTTAGGAATAAACGATAGAGAAACAGTAAATTACCCGGGTCGGGTCTTGCAAGCCAGGCAATTCATTGTGAAAATGGGGCCTTCTCATGGGTGATGATAAGAAAGCCTTACTAATAGTATCAAACAAGCCCTAATAACATTAGTGAAGTTATTTCTGGGCGTCGGCCTTTCTATTTAATTCAAGGGTTGTTCTAATCAAGTAAAGCTTGAGAAGTAAACCCAACCAAAGCAATTCAACCCGTTTTTAATTTTAAGTTTATAAGGAAGTTAATTTTTTTAAGTTGATAACAAGCCTTCCATCTTTACTAAGTAACTTAAATTAATAATTGAAATTTAAATTTAAACTGATAATAAAAAAAAAAAACAACAACACTTATGATTGGAGAAGCGATTTTATTTTCTAATTATTTTGTTCCATTCTTTGGAAAGCATGTTGATTGCATGCACTGCCACTGATTATAAGTTCTATTGTGCTGAAACTCCTTGTTATATGAACACAAAGCAGCCAACCATATTTTGTTCCTTCTGATGCAAGTTGAATGTCTAACACTTTTTAGTGAATATTATGATACTGTATAGAAATTATTTATATTATAACCCACCCCTAAAGCATATTTGTTTTTACTTTTGCCTCTGAATAGGTGGGTTGACAAACATTAACCAAAACAAGCACTAATATTAATACTAACAGGTTGCAACTATCCATACTCAAAATTTGTGAAGATGCTTGTATAAGTTTGCAGGCACAGTTGCTGCCTTCTGTTTATTCAAATTAATTTTATTTATTCCCAAGTTGAGTGGATTGTATTCAAATTTGTCGGGAAGGATAATAATTACCTCCAACCGCAAAAGCTCAACAATACCATATGTAAATCTTCACTACATGACTAATCCAAACAAACAAACAAGATGCCAGCACATTGGTCAGTTTCTCCTCTGGTAATATTGTTAAAAGGGTAAGAGCAACGGGGTTGATACCTTCCTTGTAGCCTTTCTTACGCGAGAAAGTCAAAGGTAAACATTTCAGATATGCTAACATAATGTGACTATTTAACAAAGCAAAAAAGATATTATTAATTAATTATAAACAAAAAAATATTACGTAAATTTAACAAAAAAAATGATTGAATGGTAAGTTTTATTTTAATTTTTTTATTTTTTAAATAAATAATTTTACTATATTAATAAAATTGACAAATTTATTATAATAAAATTATTTCACTTAAAATTTTTTACACTTGTTAAGGCCGCGAATCGTAGACTTCAAGTTGAATTGAAGTGTTATGAAATCAAATGAATAATGCAAACTTTCTCTGTTTCATATTCTACACATAAAGTTTCTTCTAGTCAGCATAATGAAGTCATGAATGCAGTCGAGAGGTTGTCTGCCATGATTGGTTCATACCCAACAAAACGACCGACAGGGAGGGTTGTAGCCATCATTGAAAGGTCTCCTCATCGCAATTGCATTGTTGGATTCCTTAATGTCAACCAGCGGGTTAATTACAGGGAAGGATGCAAAAAAGATAGGAAGAAGACCAAGGGCTCTTTGCGGATCCCTGATCGGGAACATGTCCGGCTGACTCCAACTGCTCCAAAATTTCCGAAAATGATGGTCCTTATAAAAGACTTGCCTGACAACATCAACAAAAGATTGGAGGAAGGTGATGCAACTGTTGAATTGGAACTGGTGGCTGCACAAATTGATGAATGGGGCGAAGAATGTCCTTTCCTCAAGCCCATATCTCGCACGTTTTTGGACGAGGCGGTGAAGTGGAGCCACAGATTGATGCCATTTTATGTGAAAATTTAATTTGTTGTTCTGAAATTTCTCCTGAATCACTCTCCTTTCTTCCACGTATTCCTTGGGAGGTGCCACATGTGGAACTTTGTTGCAGAAAAGATCTCAGAAATTTGTGCATATTTACTGTTGACCCTTCTACTGCCACTGATCTTGACGACGCTTATTAAATTGAAAGGGTAGTGGATGGCATTTTTAGAGTAGGTGTCCACGTTGCAGATGTGTCATATTTTGTTTTACCTGGCACAGCCTTAGACATGGAAGCTCAAATTCGATCAACTAGTGTCTATATGCTTCAGCGTAAATTTCCGATGCTACCGGTGTTGCTTTCTGAAAACTTCGGTTCACTTAATCCCGGAGTTGATAGGTTTGCATTTTCTATTTTCTGGATTTAAACAGTGCTGGTGATATTGTGGATCACTGGATTGGTCGGACTGTAACAAGATCTTGTTGCAACCTTTCATATGATCATGCTCAGGATATAATTGATGGTAAATTTGATGAGGAGAGTTCGAGGAACTTAGGAGACTGCCTTCCAGTGTTGTGGGTCAGTTTGAATGGGCTGATGTTGTTAGATCTATTAAAAATCTTCATGAAGTTTCAATAACTTTGAAGGATAAGAGGTTTAATGATGGGGCTCTGCAGCTTGAGAGTTCCTAACCTGTTTTCTTATTTGATGAATATGGAACTCCGTATGACCAAGTGCGTTCATGAAGAAAGGACTCGAATTTTCTTGTTGAGGAGTTCATGCTTTTGGCAACTAGGACAGCTGCTGAAGTTATCTCTAGTCCTCTTCCAGATAGTGCAGTATTGAGGAGACATCCTGCACCTAGTATGCGGAAGCTCATAGAGTTTGAAGCCTGTTGTTCAAAGCATGGATTAGAATTAGACACTTCTTCCTCTGGTCTGTTCCACCAGTCATTGGAGACAGCGCGCAAAAAGCTCAAAGGATGATTCTGTACAGTTTGATATCTTAATCAATTGTGCTACAAGACCAATGCAAAAGGCTTCTTACTTTTGTAGTGGGGATTTTGAATATGATGCAGATTGTGGTCATTATGAGCCTAGCTGTTCCTCTCTACACGCATTTTACTTCACCACTTCGTCTTTATCCTGATGTTGTAGTGCACAGGACATTGACTGCCGCTTTAGAACCGGAGGAGCCGTACTGGAAACATAAAAGAAAGTTGCCAAAAGAAAACCATAGGGAGGAAGTGAGAGGAAGATTTTTAACTGGTGTTAATTATAATAAAGATGCTACAGAATCCATGGAAGGCAGGGAAGCATTATCAGTTGTAGCATTAAAGCATCGAGTTCCTTGTGCAGATACACTTGCAGGTGTTGCTGCTTATTGCAATGACCGAAAGCTGTCAAGTAGGAATGTTAAGGAGGCTTGTGAGAAACTCGACTTGTGGGTTTTGCTGAAGAAAAAGGAGGTATATACATTTCCCTGCCCTTATATTTATCCAGGTGCATCTATGGAGTGAGATGAACTAAAGAATTGTAGAGTAGGAATTATCTCAGGGGTAGCTAGAGTAGATCAAATTTAAAATAAAGCGTTGTCCTTGCTCTCTATTTTTTCCTCCCTTAAACTTATTAGTATAGGTATGTTTAAGACTTCTGAGATAATGAAAGAAAGTTCACTTTTTAAAAATATTTTTGGAGGTATGTTTCAGTTGATTTATTGATGATGAGATTGTTTGATCATTGTCGGTTTTGATAGACTTCCAAGTCATTACTAGGAACTACAATATGTTGCTCCTTTGCATTTGCATTCTAGTTGTTCACAAAGCAAACTTATTGAACTAAGTATATCATATATAATATATATCCAAATGGTCTCTTTTGACGTGCATTATTGCAATTGTATCTTTCTTGCTGTTCCAAAAATTATCACTATTCTTCTTCTCCTATTTGTTGCTGATTGGTGCAATTGATGGCGAAGAAAAAGAATTCAATTTGACTTTGCCAAAACTGAAATTGAATTTGATTTCAATAGGAGAAAATAGGCGGGCCATAATTGAATCAAAGGTCTATGGATGAGTAAGAATACAAGCAGGGCAATGAAGAGAGACGTTAAATATCAATGAGGTCAAATGATCAAGATCAGAGAACACCCCCATTCTCCAAACATCCAGCATGTTGTGTGGATGATATTCTGATTGTTAATCAAGTATCAGAATCTAAAGTCTCTACTAGGCAAAGAATCCAAGTAGAGCAATTGAAAGGAGAACAACAAAAGAAAATAGAAGAAAAAGAGATCACCTTTAGATTTCTGAAAGGAGAACAATAGTTATTATAAGTAAACGAAAGTAATGTCAAGAATGTACTTGAATATTTCTGCAAAATAAGGAGGCATCAAAGTCCAAAATTAGGGGGTCTTGAATATTTCTTGGGAGATAATCTTTTTTTTTTTTTGTTTTGTAGGCCTTTTTACTTTTACAGCCAACCACAATTCATGGAGAAAAGCTTGATCTTTCCAAGCTGATTTGTCAATGCAAATTCATGCATGTTATACACAATTTATATGTTTAACTATTTATTTTTTATTTAATTTTTTAATTTTTTTACCATCTTGTATTTTTTTATTTATTAATTAAATAGTATGACTATATTAATATCAGTCTAATATAATTATTCTAAAATTAAAAGTGATAATTTTGACATAACTCATTTAATAACACAAATTTACGAGTTTGGACTAGTATAAAATAAAATAATTATTAAATACGTAAATTTGATACGACACAATTAATAATTATATCAAATTTCAGTTTAGAGTTTTTGTTTTACATATAACCTATTTATAACGCTATTAATTATTTGAGTAATTATAATATATTAATTTTTATAATTTAATAACTTTATTTTATATTTGTAAATAATTTAATTATATTTATTACATTTTAAAAGATATTTAATTATAAATTAATTAATATTTATGTATATGGTATTATAACTATTATAAAAATATGTTATAATATATAAAAAATTATATTAAATTTATGACATAATTATAATTTATATAATTATTTATTATTAGTTTCGAGTTAAAATTTTTAATTATTGATATAATTATTAAATAAATATATTTAAGTTGAGTTCTATTTAACACAATATAATTATAATTCGACATAAATATAATATAATAATTTAAATTATTACTCGTACTAAAAATTCATCAAGACATTGTTGTAAGAGACTCAACGACTTTAAAGGCAAAAGTTAGTTAATAAGAAAATTTTAGAATTTTATTTCTCGTCTAATTACGTGAAAGGTTATCTTTCAATTAACTAATAAATTTGTATAAACTCTAACATTTAATACTAATAGAAATATCTTAATCTTCCGTTTCAATAATTTACTGTTAATTTAAGAATAGCAACTAAATAATGAATAAAAGAAATTTAAAAAATAACAAAAATAATTGTTTTTTGCTTGTTGAGACATGACGTAACAAATAAAATAATTATTGAGGTTAACAACTAGAGAATAAGCACGGGTTTCGGGGCGGGTTACGGGTTTTACTGATACCCGCAATTTTTTACATTCTGTGATTTTGTTTTTTACATTTTTACCTAACCTAACTACTTGGCCGACGGAATCTGCCAGCAGCCAAGCTCGCCGCAGTCTCGCAATCACCCTCCCGTCGCTCAGCAACCAAAGGTATGTTTTCATTGTACCTATTTGTTGTCAGATTGATCTTTGTAGGATGAATATATTATCAATTGGGTTGGTTTGCTTAGGTGCTGTTGTGCAGTTAGATTTGCCTTCATTTTGCTACAGATTATTGTTGTTGTTGTATCTGTGATCTATTGTGCTTTCTGCTTGTGATAAGCAGATGCTGGGTTTCATTTTTTGAATGGGTACTTGTTACTGCTTTTGATTGGTATTGCTGCTGCTTATTAATTGATAGTTTAATTATTCCGTGGATGAAATGGATGCATCAAATGTTTTGATTTTGTCATAATGAATACAATAATGAATTTTAAAAGTAGATTAGCAGATCAAAATGAGTTTAATTTAAGTGTGCAAGTGTCATAGTGAAGTCACATGACATCATAAGAGGGAAAAGGATAGAATCTTTTCATCCGGGTGCAGGTAACCGGTAAACCCTCCGGGTCCAACCAGGTCTGGACCCGGATTGTACAGTGCTGGTTCAATAAAATTCATTCGGACGGCTTCCGGGTTCTTAAAAATCAACCCGTATTTGATGTTTGCCATCCGTAATGAAAAAAAAATGCAAACTCTAACCTTAATTTAAGTATAATATTTTGTATTCATCTAAATAATTTTTGCTCTTTTTTTATGCAGCTAGTACTCATTTTAGTTATTAGCTGTTTGTTTGCTGAGAAATTGTGGGAAAAGGAAAATATAAGATGAAACTGTGTTTGTTTATTGTTGGTTCTCAACTTCTTCTGCTTCAATTTGTTTGCTGACAATCTTAAGCATAAGAGTAAGAACAGTCTTGTTGTTCAGTCATAGTATGTAGAGGGTGTTAAAAAGAAATGAATAACAAAATCCTCCCTTCATTTTTGATTCCAGAATTGGAGTGGAAACAGGGTAATAGAGTCATGAAAATTTTTCTATTAAGAGTCATGCGAATTTTTTTCTCATTTATATGGATGGTTGTAGAACTTATTCCTCAATTTTGAATCCACAATTTCTCATTTACTCACAACACAACAAGTTTCTTCTTAATCTTTTACCAGCATTTAATAGGTTAGTAATTTAAACATTATTAATTCATCTAACTTTGCCTTCTGTGGTATCATTATTTTTTCACAATTATTATAAAAAGAAATTCCTTTTAATATATAATTTAAACATTTCCCATATCAATTCACAAAAGTGGAAAAGATTTTGTGACCGTATGTACAATGGCAGCATGTACTTGGCAGCATTTATGCTTTTGTAGTATGGATGTGTTATCAAATTGATCTTTATATGATGGGCAGTATGTATGTGCTATCAAATTGATTTGGTTTGCTTCACATGCTACTGGTGTGCAGCTTTGGTTTGCTTCTGGCCTATGCAGATTACTGTATTTGTGATTTTCTTCTGGCCTAATCAGATTATTGTATTTGTGAATCTGTGATCTGTTTTGCTTTGTGTTTGAGATAATCAGCTGCTGGATTTGATTTTTTTTTAAATGTCTGACTTTGGTTAAATTAATAATTTATTCAGATGATTTATATAAGCGGAAAAAAACTAGCAAGAGCATGTATAGATCAAGGCAAGAATATATTAGGACTTGCTCTTAGAACTAGCTCTATGGGTGTTGCAAAATATGTGTACTATCCAAGTGCAAAAATACCAAGAGCTGGAAGATTCGGGTATTTTTATTATCCTCTTAATGTTTTAATAGATTTAAATGATTTTAAAAAAAATAAAAAAAAAAACCTTAGAAACATCAATATTTCAATATTGCAGGTGGGTAGATACAATGAACTCTCGTTATCCTGAAGTTTTGAAAGGATTCGTAAGTATTTTAATATTATTCAAAAAAATGGTAATAAATTTTAAGAAATATTATTTATTTTTGCACAGATAAAGATAACAATGTTGGTGGTCTAGTCACTGGGGACCTCTATTACAAGCGCTGCGAAGAAAGAATAGTAATGGTGAGTTCTCATCATGACAAATCATATAAATAAATCTGTCATTTTTTTAATCTTTTTTTTTTTGTTAATTAGGATAAGAGAACTGAAGAATTTGTGAAGGAACTTAACAATGATGAGTCATTTAAGAAGTTGCTTTATACATTTCAAAATGAGTGGTGTAACCGAAATGGCAACACTTCTGCTATCAGAAGCTGGTCCACCACCAGGTGGACAGTCTATGGATGAGTTAACGGATGAGTAGTCAGCCTGGGTCGCACTCCAAATCTTTGTCGAAGAAAACATCCCAAGTCCGTCACCAACGCCAGTGGAGGAAAAAGATGAAATCCAGGTTTTTGGAGAAGAGGATTTGGAGGATTTTGAGCAATTCAAGTTTCATTTAGAAAAAGAAGATGATGATGGCATTGAAGAAGATGTTGGAGAAGAAGTATTGGATGATGATGATGATGATTAGGTACAGGATGTTGGGTCGGGAAAAACACTAAGTTAATTAATCAGGGGATTATTGTTTTGTTAGTAGTTTTTTTATTTTTTTAATTTGGAATATGAGAAAACATATTGTTATTCTGCCATATTAATGGTATATAATATGCACAAATTAAGGAGCTCTCGTTTAAGCACTTCCTGTCCTACTGCATCTTCTGATAAGTCTAATTCATCGAGTTGTCCTGAGTCGCAAACAGTCAGCAGCAATTTGAAAGCAGAATAGAAACGATTATATCTGATTCTGATTAAGCTATTTAAGGACACGTTAAAGAAATAGGTCTTGCCATTCTTTTTTCCAAGGATGCAGCCAAGTTGGACTCTGAAAACATCGAGAAATGTATGGTTGAAGCATTTACAGTTCCATTTGGGATCAAAGAATGGAACTCATTGTTTTGGAGAGTTCGTATAGGAATGGACACATTCAAGGGTACTTAGTATTGCTCTATAGGTTGGTACATATGTAAATCTCAAATCCAAATACATAGGCCTAACTTGACCTGGTCTTTGACATGGTTGGACTTAGAAAAATGTCAACCAGTTCTTGTATTTGTGCTAATCTTAAAGTCTTTGTTCTTGTTAATTCGGTACAAAATATCCTCCACCCATTTGTTAAATAGTCTCCCCTGACATTCATCTTTTACCCAAAATCTTGTTTAGCTCCCTTTATATTTGACTAAAAACCAGATGTAATCTCTTATTTAAATTTTTTTTTATAAACTTTTAAAAATTTTCATATAAATTTATAAAATTTCTAAGAGACATCGATATTTTATTCTAACATAGTTTTTACAATTTGAAAGAAATATTAAGTTATAAAAGAGAAAAAGAAAGGTAATAAATAAGTATATGATTTTTAAAAATATCTTAATTGATCAAATTTATTATAAACAATCAAAATGATTTTTCCATACTCTTTTTTTTAAGAAAAGATTTATTTTATTTATATTTTTACACAAAAAAATAAGACATGTAATAATTTAAATCATAAGAAAATAGTACATTTTACTTTCAATTTTAATAGAATTTAATTTTTTTTGTAATTTGAATAAAATTTTTTATTTTAAAATAATAAATATATCTAAATAATCAATGTATGTATGTGTGTGTGTGTATATATATATATATTGAAAAATAGTAAAACAACATCTGTACCAAAGTATTGCTATTGCTAGCTATATAACACTATAACCTCCAAAACAAAACCCATCATCAATGGAGAGGAGGGAGAAAAAAAAAAAAAAAAAAAAAAAAGGAAAAGACAATTCTATCAAACAACCCTTAATCTAATTTGCTCCTTCTTTAACGTTAAACGTCAGGTTCTACTTGCCTTGAACAAACTCGTTAACCATGCTTTCAATGGCATAAAAAGCACTTTGTTTATTGAAGTTGATTCTCTTCTACCCCGACAATTTATGAATCCATCACGGCCCTTTTAATTAATTATTCAGTGATAAACCTGAGGAAATGACATCACTCGCCTCCAGTATTAGCTTTATTCTTGCTTGTTAATTAAATACGATTAAGCTTCTTAATGATGCAGATGACGTGTGCTAATTAAAGATTAATTATGTTCGATAAACAGACAGGAAACTTTAAAATATGGCTCCACGTGGAAGACAACCAGAAAGAGTTTGCCGGTGTCCAAGAACCGCTTTCAAAATAAGTTGGAATCATTCCTGACCTCATTCTCTTCTACATGCCTTTCGGCTTTCGGCTTTCGGCTTTTGCTTCCAAGTTTGCATCACTAACACACAAACTTGCTATCCAGCACGTATCCTACTGTCATAACACTTAATATTAATATTTAAGACACTAGCTGCACCAAAAATACCAATCAGTTTAGTGGGTCGGCAAATGAGTCCAATTTAATTATTTGTCCATCAGATATATGATTAAACCTAAAAATTAAGTAAAGGTTAAACTATTAATATATTATTATTTAAAAAATAAACCATTGATTAACATATAGACACCCTGCCGGAAATGAAAATGTATAAACGCATGCACCTATTGACATAGATGCTCGCACGTACACGCATGAACGATAAAAATTATCAAATAAACATGAATGTTATGCCCATAAATTGTAAAATTTAAATTTGAGATCATATACTTGTTGTTTAAAGTTATATACCGATATTTAGAGTTATATGCAATTGTTTAACTTTAAATTCAAATTTTATAATGTCAGAACATATACATTGAAAAAGGATTGTGTGTGTAAAAATTTATATAAATACATGATTGATTGTATTATTGACTTGTTAATCTCGTTTAATATTTTTTTAGAATAAAAGTATTAACTAAATAGTATCTAAAAATATACCATTAAAAAAATATTGACTACGTAATATAAATATGGGCTCGACTAATATACATTTTATGAATCTTATATTTTTTAAAGTAAAACTTAAAATATGAAATATAAAATTAAAATATTTAAAATAAAATTTAAAATAAATAATATAAAATTTTAATATATGAAACTTAAAATTTAAAATGAATAATATAATAATTAAAAAAAATTAAATCTACAATGCATAACATATATTTTAGTCAAACCCCTTAAATATTAATATATTCACAATTTATTTGAAAAGAGGGATTGGTTACAGTACCGTGTTACAATTATTTTTTTAATTTTTATATTATGTCAAAAATTTTTCATTCGTGCTATAAATACTATTTGTCATATGTTTTAAATTTTATGTTTATATATTTTAAATTTTTTATTAATATTTTAAATATTATTTATTTTTTATTTTACTTAATTTTAAATTTTTTGTAAAATAGTAATTATAAGCTTCATTAATAGATATATGGACTCGACTAATATATATTTTATGAATTTTATATTTTTTAAAGTAAAAAAATATAAAATTAAAATATTTAAAATAAAATTTAAAATAAATAATATAAAATTTTAATATATGAAACTTAAAATTTAAAATGAATAACATGATAATTAAAAAAATTAAATCTACAACGCATAACATATATTTTAGTCAAACCCCTTAAATAGTAATATATTCACAATTTATTTGAAAAGAGGGATTGGTTGCAGTACAGTCAATGTATCATTACAATTATTTTTTTAATTTTTATATTATGTTATAAATTTTTTATTTGTGCTATAAATACTATTTATCATATGTTTTAAATTTTAAATTTATATATTTTAAATTTTTTATTGATATTTTAAATATTATTTATTTTTTATTTTACTTAATTTTAAATTTTTTGTAAAATAATAATTATAAGCTTCATTAATAGATATATGGTATAGCTGCTGTACCATAATAGGTTCCTTGAAAAGAATATTTGTTTGTTTATATACGTGCAAGACTGCAACTAACAGAATATTAAGTATTCAGAAGCAATAATAATTTTTTTTTATGGTCTTGATTTTAATTAATAAGTTCAATTAATTTTGGGGATCATATATGTCAAAGAAGACAATTATTAAGAAAGACAAATCAAGTATACAATGGTTTTGATTTGCTGATGCACTTTTGTGTCTGCTGGTTGTTGAATGAACATCACCCTGCTTGTGGGCAAATTCCCAGTCCATAACACCCAACAACCAAAATTAATAAACCTGTGATTCTTCAAACATTGCAGGCCAAGTTAAAATCTGCCTAACATTAGTGATGGCTCATCTCAAATTATCTTATATTTTATGCATATTTGAGCTGCTGCCCAAATTGAAGTTGGGATAATAGCATTAGGGTCTCTAAGTTTTTAGGTTTTCGCATATAAAGATGTAGTTTGTTTGTTTATAATAAATAAATCTCTAACGCGTACCGAAGGGACGGAATTATTTTATATATTAAATTGAAATTTAACCATCACAATATTAGGTTTACGTAATATAAAACTAAATGGTATTTTATGCTAAAAATTAAAATGAAGATATTCAAAATTGTTTTCATATCAACTAACAATCTCTCAAAATTTATTGATTTTTTGACAATAAATTCATTAAAATGATTTATTGCAAAATGAACCGTTTTATTATATACAAATTGCATGTAAAATTGAAAAATAGATAGCATGAATTTTATTCACATGGACTAATGCAACAATGTCACAATAATGATAAAATATCTGTCATATTAATATATATAAATAAAAATTAATACTCTTTAAAAATTACAATCTATCAGTAGCATAAGAATTATAAAATTTAGATGAATTTAATTGTAATATATTAAATATAAGATATATTTAATTTTATTAATTTTTATGTTAATTATTTTAAATTTTATATTTATATTTTAAATTTTTTATATTATATATTTTAAATTTATCTTACGTTAATTATTTTATTTTTTATATTTTATATTTAAAATTTTTTTATATTATTTAATTTAAATTTTATATTAATTATTTTATATTTTATATTAAAAAATATAAGATAGTGTATATATTAGTCAAATCTAATTTAAATAATTTAATGCAGTACAATTGGTACTGCAGCTATTCATTATTCTAAAGAAGTGAATCTCATGATCTACACATGGGACAAAAAGAGCCTCGTGTCTTCCCTTCTTTGTGATGGAACATAAGCACATTTGTTGTCAACTCATGTAAAGAAGACACGAGACTCTTTTAATATGGGACAAAAGAAGGTATATACGAGGGAACCTTTTTGTTTTTTTTAAAAAAAAAAATTACATGAGTTGACAACTAATAATAATGTGTTTATACGTATATACGAATGGAATATTTATTTAATAATAACAATATTTTTTTATATATAAAAGAAAAATGTAAAGAGAGCCAGTGATAGAGTACTTTGACTCTCGTAATCACTGTTTAATCCTAAAGCTCTCATCACCATCCATTGATGCTTTGATGGTGATAGGATTTTCTATTCGTGGACATAAAATTTTAGCAAGAGCTTTGACTATCATCCATTTGATTTATAATCATAACATTTTATAAGTGTACTTGCTTTCATTCAGTTTGCACCCTGTAAAATTGGGAGATATGATCAGCATAGTGGGCTCAAATATCAAAATTCGGATTGATTTTATACCCTTTTACTTCTTGGTTTTACACATTTGACACCTACACTTCCAAAAGATTAATAGTAATAATAAGGGTTTGGTTAAATCACCCGAGGCAAAGGTAAAAATACAATCCAAAAATTTTATGATTATAAAATTTAAAATATTTAAATATATAAAATAAATAATAAATAATATTAAAAATATGTAATAAATATTTAAAATATATAATTAATAATATTTAAAATATAAATAAAAATTAAAAAAATAAATATAACGATAGGTGTGATTTCTGTAATCAAAACTGTAATAATGAAAATAAAACATACCTTGAGATGGGATCAAAGTGTCAAGTTGTAATAACTAACAATCAGATTAGTTGATGTCTCAAGTTTTAATTACAATCACAAATATATTCGGACTTGTCCCTTAACTGCCGTCGAAACAGGACCCACCCAAACCTTGGCTTGCCACGCTTTCACGGACTTGTCCATGTCATTCATTACATATTACAGAGCCGGCCGTTGGATCAATATTATATTATAGTGATTCAATCAAGCGCCTGAAAAATAGCCACGTCTTGGATCATCAATTACTGTGTCCGCGCCCTATTTATTTTTCTTTTTCTTTTTGCTCTAGAACGTCTACACGTGTTAGTTTCTAACGGGAAATTAATTTTGAAAATTCATTTTTTATGAAGAATTTCACTGTCATTATCAAAATGACTGTCAAGCCGACGTTTGACTAATCTAACCAGCCGTCCGATTGGTTGACTTTTTCTCGGGTCAACCGTATTTGCCATTTGAGAGAAGGTGTTTATATTCGGCAAAATATAACTACAACATTTTTTTTTATTTCTGTCATGATCAATTTTTTTCTTCTAAACCATTAAAGAAGTATTTTAAATTTTTAAAAATATATATTACAAAAAAAAATTAAATTTTCTTTAATTTTGATGTGAGCAAAATTAGAATTCTAAATTTATTCTATTGTTTCCTAGATGCATGTTGGGGTGTAGGTATGATTCAATCAAGAAACTTTGAGAATTGTTTGATTTATAATTTACATATACTAACTAATTTTTAAAAATAATATAGAATAAAAATTATTTATTTTATTTTTTAATTAAATTCAATAAAGAATCGTATTTTAAAAACTCGTCCAAAATTTTAAAATTATGTCTGATTTTATGTAAGATTGTATCGAAAAATATATATTTTAAAATATATTCTACTTCTTAAAAATAATATTCCATACATTCTAATAACCATTGAATTTAATTGAAATTGTGATATAGAAGATAATAATTAGTGAATATAGTATTAATGATCTTAATATTACTTAAATAAATTTTCACATTTTAAGTCTTTTAATTTTTAATTTTTTATCATTTTAACTTTATTAAATTTTAAAATTGATTCCCTCTTTACGAACGTATCTCATAAATACTAATCCTACACAAGGGGAGCATAGGAATTCTCACCTATACAACCCCATCACCAAAACACATGAAGCAAAGTTTGAAGCATTCATTGTATGCATCAAATATGCGGTGCCAAAATCTACTTTAGCCTATGTTCACTCATTGTCTCATTTTTTTGTTTCATCAAATGTTACTTATTGTTACATTTATGGCACTAACCTACAAAGTCCCATATGTAAAATGGGCCCGATCCTTTTGTGGGTCCCTTTAATGGCTTTCTATCAACTAATCGGGTTCACCTATTTGTGGTTTGACTAAAAGGATCCCTCCAAGTTGTGGAGCCCTCGATGGTGATTCAATGTGAACAGGCGCAGCACAGCAGCAAACGTTCTTTGTACAATGAGAAGGAAGTCATGGAATTACTTACTGACGGTGATTGGTCATGAACTCGTAATAGCCGAAGAAAACGGGGGGTGAGACGGTGGAGCCGGCAGAAAGACAGATGTGGCAGTGAAGTTGACGTGGGATAGCAAGAAGACCAGTCAAAACGATCAAAGTGATTATCTGATTCGTTAGAGACACAAGTGTGGGTTACGGCGTGCTGTCCGAACAAAAATGCTGAACGAGCTTTCATTTCGATGATTTCCACGGACAAATGATTCGACCCTATACTGTACATTAAATTTGCTATAATTTTGGACATTTTGCTGCCACCCTCCTGATTTTCTGCATATTTCTAGAAAATTCCCATTATGTTTCTTATTAAAACTGTTGGTTTCAGTTACGCAAATGCATCCAAATACGCGAAATATAAAGATTAAAGCGAAGGGTGAATTTAGGACAATATTGCAAAATAGAAGGACTTGATGGAAAAAGAGTATGAAAGAAATTATTGGTAAATGTTTGATTAATGTTTTTGTCCCCGGCATCATGTATATGAAACCAAACCCAACATTGGAATCTTCTGCACATCCTAGTCTTTAATCACTTAATTAAACTTCTATAACTAAATCACTTCCTGCCTTCACTGTCTCTTGTTCCGGCTCTTTCTTCCTCCTTTTTTAACATCCATTTTTCGTTGTTTATAAAACTCTGAACACAACCACAAATACCGAATTTCACTTACTCTTCTCTTACTCCAATGGGTTCAGCCATAGCCATGGCCATGGACTTCGACGACTTCCTTCAGCTGGATTTCTCTGGCTACAGCTCTGTCACCACCACCACTACCACAAACGACGACTATACCTATAACTGGAACCACGGGTCTCCGGCTGTCGACTGGGAAACTTTAGCCGGTGGGCAGGATGATTTTCAAGACCTTATCGAGTCGATGCTCAACGACAGCGGATTAAACCTTCCTTCAGCTGCTAGAGTTGCAAATGAAACTTCCAATTACTCGGTATCGACTGACACGACGACCACCACTACCACCAGCAGCAGCAACAATATGGTTGTTGACGAAGAAACCAACGGCGAGGATTTCAAGGGGTTGAGATTAGTCCATCTATTGATGGCGGCGGCTGAGGCGCTAACCGGAGTGAACAATACCCACGAATTGGCTCGTGTGATATTGGTTCGGCTCAAGGAATTGCTCTCCCCGAACGACGGAACCAACATGGAAAGACTGGCGTCTTACTTTACTGACGCTCTACAAGGCTTGCTGGAAGGCTGCACTGGCACCGTAGGTGGTGTGCATGGTAATAAGCATTACACAAGCAACGCAGGATCCTACCGCCATCGTGGCGATGATAACCATCAGGACGTGATTGCGGCGTTTCAGCTGCTGCAAGAAATGTCACCCTACGTGAAATTCGGTCACTTCACCGCAAATCAAGCAATTGTGGAAGCTGTAACCAACGACAGAAGAGTTCACATTGTTGATTACGACATTATGGAAGGGATTCAATGGGCGTCGTTGATGCAAGCTCTAGTTTCCCGGAAGGATGGCCCACAGGTCCCACATCTTCGGATCACGGCGTTGTCGAGAGGCAACAGCCGACGACGGACTATCAACACCATTCAGGAGACTGGCCGTCGTCTAGTTGCATTTGCCGCATCAATCGGTCAGCCTTTCTCTTTCCACCACTGCAGGTTAGATTCTGACGAAACGTTTAAACCCTCGTCTTTGAAGTTACTACGAGGAGAAGCTTTGATTGTCAACTGCATGCTAAATCTTCCACACTCTAGCTACCGAGCACCCGACTCGATTGCTTCATTCCTATCCGGATCCAAAACCCTAAACCCGAAATTGATCACCCTAGTTGAAGAAGAAACCGGACACGTCACAGATGGCGGATTTGTGGGTCGGTTCATGGACTCATTGCAATATTACTCGGCGGTTTATGACTCACTGGAAGCAGGGTTTCCAATGCAAAGCCGGGCAAGGGCATTGGTCGAAAGAGTGTTCTTGGGGCCCCGGATATCCGGAACATTGGCCCGGATCCACCGGACCCGTGGGGAGGAAGAAAGTGGTTCATGGAGTGAGTGGTTGGGTGCGGTTGGGTTCAGGCCAGTTAATATAAGCATCGCCAATCATTGTCAAGCAAAACTTTTATTGGGTTTGTTTAATGGTGGATATAGAGTGGAGGAATTGCCAAATAATAAGCTGGTTTTAGGGTGGAAATCCAGACGTTTGCTTTCAGCTTCAGTGTGGACTTCTTCTTTAGATTCTGATTTATGAAAAAAATTGTTGATTGGTCTTGTGTTAATTAATTATGCGGCTTGTAGAGGCTTCTTCGAGTGATTTCAAATGTATGGTGTGCTATGATTAGATGGGTGTTTTACAAATTTTTATTACCAAAGAAGGTTAATATGGGATGTGGTTGATGGGTTATTAGCATTTAACAGCATGGTTTTACTTGTCATGATTAGTTGTTGAACATGTGCAATTATTTATACGTCACATTTAAATATATATATATATATGATACAAAGATTTTGTCATACAATTATCAATATTATGTCTACCATTCTTGCATAAAAGAGTAGATATTTGTCATACAATTATCAATATTATATCTACCGTTCTTGCATAAAAGAGTAGATATTTATCGTATAATTATTAATTTTATATTACGAAGCATATATTATATTTACGTTTTGTATTATTTTATATTATTCGATTGTATAAATTTAATTTAAAATTAATCAATTCTAAAAATAATTAAAGATAAATAAGATAAAAATTTTCAATGTACAAAAATTGTTACACAATAAAATGCAACAAAAGCACCAAAATACAGTTTATATTTGATGATAAATTTTTTTAAATTTTTTTTAAAAATTATAATTTTAATGACACAAATATTTAAAAAATTAATCATTATTATAAAAAATACGTTAAATTTTTTTTTTTTCTAATCATATTCAAAACTTAAAAAGTCCATAATTTATTAATATATTAACCATTACCTAATATGATATTAAAACCAAACTCCCTGCTGAAAGTGCCACAAATCAAATATAAATTATAGATGGCATAAAATCGTCTACCTAATCTTATTACAACTCTCGTCCTTTTATTTATTTTTTTAAAAAATTAGACCTAAAATTAATTATTAGAATTTGACCCAAACTATAAATATGAGAAAAGTGGTTTGCATTTCTCTGTCTTTCAATGTACAGGCATGACTTTATCAGTGAGGGAATGCATCACCATAAGCGGAAGATTCCTTGGATTGTACCTTTCACGGCAAATTATAGGACACGGATTATCATTGAGATTGCTTCATCAAAACTCAGGATAATAACATTGGGGTCCCAATTTGAATGTTATTATCATGATGTCATCCCAAAAAGTTATCTTTTGTATACTATTCAGAAATGACATCTAATTAATTTAATGCCTTAACTTATCATATGATTTTTTAATCATAACATTGTCGGTCCATGTAGTTCTTGATTTTATTTTATTTTTAATTAATTAATGATGATTTTGTAATAGTCTTTTTGATGATGCCAACAATGGGCCACTTGCATATATTCTTTTGGTACGTCACCTTTCATTGTGACATTACCATAGACTTGCTTGCCGTCGAGAAATAATAGCCTTGTTAAATCTTTTGCTATGGAGCAAAGTACATAGATTTCACGACGACTTGTATAAATGAAGAAGCAAAGCACAAGAAGGATGTGAATTTAAGTGGAGCTTTGTGAAACTTCCGGTGGAGGAACTTTGGAGTCATTTGATCGTAGTGACTCTAAACGTACCCCTCATTCCCAAGGGCATGTTTGGTTGTCAATTTTGGACTAGACTGATCTGGCTAAATTCACTAATCCTATATTTGTTCAAACAAGGGGATTGATTTGTATTTTAAAATAATGCAAACTAACTCTTATAGGGCTAACCTGTGTTAGCATCTACAATAATATAATATAAAGAATACTGTTAATTTATAATACACTCTAGTACCATTGCATCAAATATAATACAAATTTTTATTTAATTTATATCATTTTAGTGTAATTTAATATAATATAATCTATTTAAAATAACACAATTTATTATACGTTTTCAAATGCGCACTAAGGAAGTGTTCACTAATTCGAAATCAAAATTTGAAATTTGGAATTGAAATGAATTCAATGTTTACTTACCAAAATAATGATGGTAATGGGGATCAAATGTGTGTAATTCATACACTATAAATAAGAATTTGATTCCTAAGAGATTGTTAGGAATGAGATTTTTATTTTTAGAATTATTCATTTTATTCTTACTCAAATGGTAAATTATTCATTTTGTTTTTTTTTTTCAAATATAAAAAAATAAAAATAATAAATTGTTCATTTTATTCTTAATTTTTTTGATAAAATTATTTAAACTTATAAAAAAATTAGTATTATTTTTATTAATATTTTTATAATTATTATTAACAAAATTATTATATTATAGTTAATTATTAATAAAAATAATTTTTAAATAATAATAATAATCATAATTATTATAATATAACAACAATAATTGGGATAAAAATTAATTAAAAATATTTTTATAATTTAAAATAATTTTTTAATTTTGATTTTTATAATTAAAATAAATAACACATTTTTTATTTTTATTTTTACTAATTTTAATTCTAGTTCATTTCGATTGTAACATATTCTGATGATAAATTAGTAAACGCAACATAAGTTTATAAATAAATTTTGTGACTTATTCTGAAAATGGGTGTAGTCAGAAAACTAGTGGGGTGGAGAAATTACTAAATGCACACCAATCATTTCAAAATACACCTCAATTCGCTAAATGCGTATAATGAGTATTCGCCCGGGGGGTGGGGGTTCTTTTAGTACCACGCCTACTGAATACGTAAGGTGGCCCAATTTCCTACTTATGGCTCGGCCCCATTGGTCATGACAACCCTACCCGAATCCAACGATTTACTGTGGACTTTCCCTCTTGCGCGGATTCGTAAGTCCCCCAACTGGACAAAATATGCTACGAGAGGCGTGAATCATGCAGTATCAATGCACCTGGACATGTTGTGAAAGCTCCTCATTCAAGTCCTCTTCTTCAATTTTGCTGTCGTTTTCCAAGCATTTGCATATAAATCTTACCGGTTCTATCGCAATCAAATAAGAAGCTCTGTTCCCCATCTCTCATGGCGAATTTGACCACTGCTTCGACTCAGAATGACCAGACCGAGAATAGCTTTCAGCCTCCGCAGGTTTGTCCAGTTTTCAGTCTTCTGTTTTTTTTTTTTGTCCACTTTGACCATCTTTTAAGCAATCTGTTTGTGTTCTGTGTTGTGTACGCTAGATTCATGGCACTTTATCACGGGGTTTTTTTTTTTTTTTTTCGCTGCATTTGGTATCAAGTAGTTAGCCCATCGCGCTTCCAAAGCACAACAAAAGCAAAACGATCCAAAACTAGGCCTTACTGATTTCAAAAAACTTATTTCTTTTTATGTAGTTTGTATTTTTTTCCAATCGTGTATAGTTATTAAAGGTTGTATTTTAGCTCCATATTTGTGGCTACTGATAACCAGTGGAATGCGAATCACTCGATGAATGAGACTTTTCGTGATACATTCATGGAAATGAACATTATCATGATTCTGTAAAGCTGTTTCTTTGATCATCTCCTGGTGTGCCAATTGATTTTATTTTATTTTTCCTCTGCTATTGAAGTCCTTTTAGTCATTTCCGAACATTGGAACGATTGAAACGAAAATTTGATAACGAAAACGGTGATAATGGTGGAGGTGCATTTATGATCACTAGTTTTACTGGATCCTAATGGCTGCGCCTTGCTTGGATGAAAACTTTGCGCATGAAAAAGTTTCAAACTCGGAAACCGTACATTGGTAGTATCATCACCTTTATTGAGTCGCGAGCCTCTAAGTAAAAGGGAAGCAATCTTTTCTGTTTTCCTCAAAGTGTATGATTTCTGGTGCTGCATAGAGTTGCAAAAATTTAGAGTTCCTGTCACATTTAATCAGTTTTGATGAAAACAAACTCATCTTGATATATTTATCTGTTTGTTTTGATTGTTATTTTCTTCAAATATATTGGTCTATGTTTCTCAGGTTGCTGAGTGCCTAGAGAAGTTCAAAACTACAATTTTTACACAAATGAGTATCCTTGCCATCAAACATGGAGCTATAAACCTTGGCCAGGTATTCCCCAACTTTGACAGCCCATAGTTTGTTAAAGAAGCAGCAATTCAAGTCATCAAGGATGGGAAGAACCAATATGCTCGTGGACAAGGGGTTCCAGAGTTGAACTCTGCCATTGCTGCTCGATTTAAGAAAGATGCGGGCCTTGTACTGGACCCTGAAAAGGAAGTTACTGTTACCTCTTGGCGCACAGAAGCTATTGCTGCAACTATGTTAGGTTTGATAAATCCTGACGACGAAGTGATCCTTTTGCTCCTTTTTATGATTCTTATGAAGCTACCCTTTCCACGGCTGGTGCCAAAGTTAAGTGCATCACATTGCGTCCTCCGGATTTCGCTGTCCTCATTGATGAGCTCAAGTCCGCAATCTCAAAAAATACTTGAGCAATTCTTATAAAAACTCCACATAACCCTCACTGGAAAGATGTTCACAAGGAAGGAGCTCAATGCTATTGCATCTCTCTGCATTGAGAATGATATGTTGGTTTTTACTGATGAGCTCTATGATAAGTTGGCTTTTGAAATGGATTACATTTCCATGGCTTCTCTTCGTGGGATGTACGAACGGACTGTAACTATGAATTCTCTGGGAAGACATTCTCTTTAACGGGATGGGAGATTGGGTGGGCAATAGCTCTTCCACACCTGACATGGGGTGTGCGGCAGGCACACTCTTACCTCACTTTTGCTACTTCAACTCCAACGCAGTGGGCTGCTACAGTAGCTCTCAGAGACCCAGAGTCTTACTTCGAGGAGCTAAAGAGGGAGTATTTGTCAAAGAAGACAATTTTGGTGGAGGGATTGAATGCTGTTGGTTTCAAGGTACTCCCATCAAGTGGGACATTCTTTGTGGTTGTAGATCACACCCAATTTGGGCACCAAAATGATATTGCATTTTGTGAATATCTGATCAAGGAAGTTGAGGTAGTGACAATTCCAACCAGCGTATTTTACTTAAACCCAGAGGAAGGAAAGAATTCGGTGAGATTTACCTTTTGCGAAGATGAAGAAACATTGAGAGCGGCAGTTGAGAGGATGAAGGAGAAGCAACCATTTGAACTTGTAAAATGTCTTTCACTGAACATATTCCGCTTGCGAAGAACCCGATTTTCCCGCTTAGTAACTGCCAAAACTCACGAAATCACTGCAACTTCAACACAAACCCAAAAACTCAGTGTCTTTCACTTTCATTCTCAATTCGTTCCAACTCACTCCAGCCGAAGTTCACCTCCCAAAACCATCCATGCTACAGAACCAAACCGATTCGAGAAGTGTTGGTTCTCTTTGTATTCTCTCTAAACCCTTCTCTTTCTCCGCCTTATCTCCAATGCTCTTTTGTCAAATTTCCCATTTCGTAGGCGCAGCCTGGTAACTTTCTCTCAACAAAATGAGCCCAAAACAAGACATTGCCCTGCACGTTTATGGCAATCAATCGGTGCTTATGAAGATAAACGGTTCTTTTCACATTCTGGGGTCGACCCAGTTGGATTGCGCGCAAAGCGTTTGCTTGGCGTTTATTTATTTGTGTTTTGCGTGCCAAGCGTTCGATTTATATACTCAACCAAATTGGTTTTGTTTATTTCGTTTTGTAGGCTAGTGGGTTTTTTTTTTTGGTTAATTTTGTTTAATGATAGTTTTGATGAATGATTGCCTGAATAGAATAATATGTAAAGAAAATATGAAGATATGCTAGTTCACGAAACACAAATAATTTCAGAGGAGACACAGGCCTTTCTTATGTCAGGCTGGCACTAGTGCGTTTACCTATTTGAATGAGTGTTTGTTTATTGCCAAATGATACAAAATTAAAGAAGATGGGACGATAGTTCTGCAGAAAAGAAGACAGATGAGATGGAACAAACTAGTGGGAGAAACATGTTTTAGTACATGAATCATCAATCATGCTAGAACAAAGTTTACCGGCATTTGTCTGGCACAAAAATTTTGTCCTACTTCCAGCGCTGATGTTAGCACCAAGTAAATGACTACCTCTATGATCTAGAAGAACATTTACATTAGAAAAAACCTTTAAACAGTATTTTAAAATTAGTTTCTTTTTTAAATTAATGTGAGAAGAATAAAAATCAAACTAATAAATTATTAATTATATTAATCCAATATTTTAATATCAAGTCAAGCAATATGTAGGAGAGTTTATAACAAGAAGACAATTGTATAATGCAAAATAATAATACATACAAATCTTCTCTTATTCCAGGTATATTTTTATTTCTTGATAACTTATAATTATAACCGTCTAATACAAAATTTGGGTTTCAAATTTGGACCACTTGAACTACATTCTAAGCCACTAAAATAAAAGGTTGCCTCTCGCAACTTTTTCAACTTTGTCAAGGGGCCATTCAATGCTCTCCTTATATACCTTTTTATTCACTTGCTCGTACAAGAATTAGCTGTATAATAATAAACTACAGCATAAAAATGCATTAATAATTGGAGCAGAATTCTGGTTAACGATGGGATTTAGAAGATGACAAGGGAAAAAACAAAAATTGGTGCAATAACCAACAAAAAGAGAAAATTGAAACAGGTCATTTTCAGAGTTATTTTTTTTCCAGGCTGCATGCTATCACTGCGGCAGCTTGTTAAACTTGCGGCATCGATATTCAGCATAGGTTTTGGTGGAGTATTTGGCTGGATTTTGTTCGTCTACGAGCTCCGGAAGCGGTCCAATCACTGCCTCGTGCGGAGGAGCACAAAACACTGCCCATGACATCCGCATACGTTCCTTGTTCACTACACTCCGGTGAAGTACGCTCTTGTACTTCCCATTACTCAATACCTGAAGTAAAATGAAATTATTAGACGTTTTACAAATGTTACATAATAATATTGTCTATAACAAACATTTACCTCAATTTGATCGCCAACATGAACAAAGAATGCAACTGGCAGGTAATTGACAGCAACCCAGCTGCCGTCTTTCCACACTTGAAGACCTGGAACATCGTTGGGAACCAGTATGGCGAGTGCAGACATATCAGTATGAGGCTCAACTCCAAGTGCCAGTTCAGCCTGCTGGCATGGCGGATACATGTTTATTTTCATTTCTACTTCTATCTCTTCATCTCCCAAATGGGATTTCAAAACCTTCCCTTCCAGCCCTAATCCCTCCGACAACTGCTCCAGTAGTTCATTTGTCACCCTCAATATCTCCTTGTTGTATTCTTCTGTCACTTTCCTGTTTAAAAAAGAATTGTAACATAAGAAAAACTCCGAGAAACAAGAAATATACTACTGTTTTATTGAAATATTGCTTCTAAAATAACGATTCATGTGAGAATTGTCATATCCATGCCTGTAAAGAGAAGGATTTTTGGGCCACCAATCATAATTGACTTTATTTTTTGGTGACATTAGATGGAAAAAATAGTTAACCCTTTCAAATTTCTGTTCTTCATTTTTAGTCATTTTTGTACCATAACCTTCAAATTTCCCACTAGCTGGGTCATTTGCATATGCTTCTTTTTCCTCTGGTGGAAGTTTGAAGAACTCTTGGCCAATCTCTCGTAGTCTTTGGATTAAAGATGATGGTATTCCGTGATCGGTGATAAAAAAGAAACCCCATTCATTGCATGCTTTGAACACCTCATTTACTATAACATCGTGTGGCTGTGATAGTGAAATCACAGGCGCAGTTATCCCTTCAATGGGCTTGCTGTTCTCCGGCCGCTCGTGCGCCGGACGGATGAATTGTTCCGGCAGTTTTTTCAGCTCAGCGTAGGCTAAAGCGTGCACTCTCCCCACTTCCTTTGCCAAAAGTCTGTTGCAGATATTGCAAAACTGGAAATACTGTGCATATATAAGAAAAAGCTTGCTGCAAGAGAATAAAAATTCGGATGCCAAAGAGTAGTAGGTCTAGGAGAAGGAAACTTGTGAATAATATTAGTTGCTCCACAGACTATTTAATTAATAAAACAAAAACAAATGTATATGTTAATAGTAGGTAAAATAATTAATAAAAAGTGATATAAATTTTTTTATATTAATTAAATAGTAAAATTTTTTATTAAATTTTTTTGTTCAATAAAAAAGATAGAATTTTTAGTAGGATAATTTTGTTATGTTAATATTGCTAACGTGACGAGAATATTAAATTAATAAAGTAAAAAAAATATATTTATTAACAGTTGATTAAAAAAATAATAAAAAATTTTATTATTAATAAATATACATTTTTTATTTTATTAATTAGATGATTTTATTTTATTAATATTATTGACGTGATGAGACCATCATACCTAAAATTTTCACAAAAAAATTTATTTATTAATAATAAATAAAAAATTAAAAATAAATTTTATAAATTTTTTTACCGTATTAATTAAAAATTTAATTTATTTTTAATTTTTTATATATTATTAATAAATAAATTTTTATTTTTTATTAATAAAATAATTTAATCACATTATTTATAGAAACTTAATCCTTATCCCCAAAGCTTTTTTCTAGGTAGGACACTGGTCTTCTATTTAATGCTACGTGGAATAATCCTGAACATACTTTCTGTTAATACAAATAATAATATCGGTTAGTTATGGATATGCTCAGAATATGGTACTTTACATTAATGCGGGCATCGACAAACCAAGTGGTAGATGCTCAAGGTCAAGCCTTTGTTCCACAAGAAGGATTTAAATGATTTTTAAATATTAAATAATATTAATATTACTCTTAATTAAAATATTAAGAGGTAAGAACATGACAGTTTGTGCTTGAATTTTTTTATTTTCTATTAATGAACATTTGATAATCTCATAAATGTGGATGTGTCTTTTGAATAATTTAAATCGAAGCAATTGGATTTTGCATTGGGGCCTAAAAATTTATTAACAATATACTGTTAGCTACTTAGAGATTTTGAACTGTAGCTAGTGGGGTTGGAAAAATAGGTTTGAGTCAAATTTGATTCGAGTTTTAAATCAATCTAAAATTATAAATTTTAATTTAAAATAAATTAATCTAAAATAATAATAAAATATAAATTAAATTGAACTAAATTAATAAATATCGATTCAATTTGAATCTAACAAAAAATTAAATTTATTTTAATTTTATCTATCCTATATCTTTAAAAAATATTTTTATTAACTCATTAGAAATTTGTATTAATTAGTATGAATTAAGTATTTTATACTCGTTAAAATAGTAAAAACAAAGATATATTTATTCAAATAAAATTAAAAATAAAAATTGTTAAATAATATATTAATTTTATTTAATTCTTATAAATCAAAACCTAACCTGTAAATTTTTAAAGCGATTCAAATCATCAATTTGAATTTATTTAAATTGGTTCAATTTAAATTTGCTTGCACTAATAGCTAGTGGATTGACTTATAGGTAGGGCGTGTAAAATTTGAATTGCTAGAAAGATTGTAATTAAATACTTATTACATTTTGCACGTACAATAATTTTATATTGTTTCGAGTTATTTACAATTGTACAATTAATCGTAACACCACAAAGCAAGTATGGAAGTCTCAATGTTTAGGATCTAGAAAAGAGAGAGTAAATATATTTTATTATGTGTGTGTGTGTTAATGTTATGCTAAAGTTAAAAGAAAAAAAAATATTTAAACAGTAATTAAAATTAATTATTTTTAAAATTAATATGAGAATGAACGATATAAGAAATTAAATTACATAAATTAAAAAAATATATTAAAAGAATAATATTAGAGATATACATTTTTGACATGATATAATAATATTTTGAAAAAGAAAAGATTGGAATATATTATTTATTCTTATTATACAGTTATCGTATAAATTTTAAAATATAAATCTTATTATTTACTTTGCCGTACAAGTATTAATTTTTTTTAATAATTAATGTCTTAAATTACTTTATTTTATAATACTTAAAATAGTAATTACAAGGGTGTTTTCTAGCCATACGATCAATCAATCAAACGGTTAATAATTATAATTTTCAAAGGAGTGGGCCAAAGTCTTATGGTGATACATCTAATGACACTATTTAACTTTTGCTATGCTTTAGCACAAAATTAGCTTTCTTCTTCACTTCTCTCGTTTGCAAATATTTAGTTTACCACCAAATTGGAAACTACTTCTGCTTCGTCGCAAAAGTTGCGTGAATATGGAGGCTCACGTGGATTCAATTCGTTCGGGATGAGGGCCGGAAACACGTTTGGACTGTTCGGCTTTATGGGTCGGGATCAAGACATCCCCTTCCCCATCCTGTAACCCATTTGGTAATGTTTTCACCGGATGGGAAACTGGCCCCTTTTTAATTTTGTCTTCGACCCTTTTTTCAACATACTAATTAATTAATTAATTATACTTTTTATTTATAAAATTTACATAATTATTGCATTAATCACACACACACACACACAGGAGTTATAATCTAAGACTTTATCTTTTATAAATTATTATAAAAAAAATCTTAAATGCGACAGTAACACCACGTACTAATGTTAGTGAATTATTTAATTAGTAATAGATAAAGTAAATTTTATTTAAACAAGATAAAAAAAAATTTATTAAATAATGAGACTTATTTTAATTTTTTTCGTTGGATTACCAATCATTGATGCTATCTTTTTTCAATAATTAAATGATTTCACCAAATCATCGTAATTGATGTGGTGAAAATATTTAACATAAGACTTTCTCTTAGATTAATTTTAATTAAAATAGTTGAGATTGAATGTCACATGTGTATTAATTATTATATATTAATTATATAAATTAAATTTAATCTTAATTATTAAAAATATATTAATTTAATAATTAATAAATTATGTTAAATTAAGAAATTCTCAATCTTTTATATACACACACACACACACACACACATACATATGTATATATATATAAGTCCAAAATGTTAAAGGTATGGATCTAGAGGCTCCTTTATTGTTTGTGATTAAATTTGAAATATTATCCCTTTATCTTATAAGTGATGAATCATTTAGAGTAATGCAAAATGTTCTCAAATTATGTTTTAAATTTTTACTATAAATAATGGCATGTTATGTATATTAATTAAGTAAATAATAAATTTTTATAATTTTTAAAATTATTAACTATACCATTTTGCTTCCTACTTACTCATTGAATGTCATATCATTTTTTATTAAACATTCATATCACTTAAAATTTTTAAGATTTTTTTTTTAATTATTTCAGTAACTTTTCAATTAACCATTCAACTTAAACAAAGTCTAACCCATATTTGATGAATTTGACCGAGAAGATAATATATTTTAACCAAACTTTTTACCAAAGAAGGTGAAAAAGAAAAATAAAGTTGCATAATTTACCTTCTTCTAAGTCTCATTAATGTCAACAAAAAATCTTAAAAGTGATGGAAAATATTTGACTTTAAAATAAAGCATGGTAGCAAAAAAAATTTACCAATGTACTTTGTGAAAGACAAGTCAAGAAAAGCAAAAATCACAAGAAAATGGACGTGCAGTAGTATGATTTTCCAGCATATTGTGGTTACCGTCAACCCAAGTAACTTTAGTTGTTTTACTTCCAAACGGACATCGTTTCCAGAAACAAATTAAATGGTTTCATAATTAATCATAGTCTAGGCCAAAACCTTGCCAACTTTCCCGTTGGTTTAGGGGTTTTGTTTCAACAGATTCGGCTTTGTTTAGATTAAATTAACCAATCAACGATGACGACAAACGGACATTAGTTTATTTTTTCGATTTGACTTTGACATTATCCAAATTATTATAGCGTAAACTATGTCGACTCCTCACTTTGTTGATAAAGTACTTGTTGAAAAATTTCTTCCCATATTTGAAACCAATTCATTCATATAAAACTAGAAAAACAAAAAAAAATTAGATAAAAGATGACTTACTTTAAATTTTAAATTTTAAGTAAACTATAAAAAAAAAAAATTCGTGTGAAAGAAAAAGAAAAGGGTTAAAGCTAATGAGTAAGAAAAGAATGATAAAAGAGAGGATAATACTTACTTATTGTTCTTATAATTAGCTTTTCTTTCATCATTCTTTTCTTACTCATTAGCTTTAACTCTTTATTTTATTCTTTTATGAAGAGCTAAGAACATTATTATTATTATTTTGATATTGTGAGCATCTAGTACTCCATTAAAGGAGATATTTGATTGTAATCCTTTATTTGATATAGTAAAAGTTGATATTGGACTATGGTTCCATGGCTTTTTCTATTATCAGCAAATTTAAAATCTCATTCTTGCAGGATGTATGTCCTTATTCCTCATGAAATATAGAGGAACGAACACTCAAGAAGATGACGCACCTGAAATGGCGGGAGTACTGTAAAATATTTCCTGATGATGCACATGTATACTTCCTTAGCTCTTCTAAATCTCGCGCCGCCACTGGTACTCCAATTTTCTGATGAATTTTCTGCCACTTGATCAATTAGGTTCTTTCAACGGATGAATTTTCTGTAAAAATCGATCTTCCACAATATGAAATATTTCAGATTTGAACCATAAAAGTTTCAAATCTAAAAGAAATTCATATCATTACGCATAAAAACAACGAAAAATACTAAAAACTGCCACATATCTAGATTTAGGTTAAAGTAAAACCACCATAAATGTAAATCTATGTAAAAATCTATTTTTACAAAAATGGAATAAAACCACCATAAATGTAAATCTATGTAAAAATCTATTTTTACAAAAATGGAAAGAAGAAGGGGAGATTTCTAGGGAGAAACGTGCTCAAGAGGAGCTCTTTCTCTAGTGCAACAAGAAAATATGAAAGACTTTTGGGATTATATTGTATTGAAAATATTGTTATTAATAATTTTTTGTCAATATATAAACATAAAACTTTCTTTTTTCACTTTAACCAAAGTTAACAAAAAAATGAAACCCCAGTAAAATCGAACCAAAGGGTTCGATTTGATTTTTTTAAAAATAAAATATTCAGTTCCAATTAAAATTGAACCAATTCAAGCTTTTTTTTTATTCTAATTTTTTTGAAATTAAAAAAAATTAAAAATATAAGAGATATAAATTTTTATATAAACTCTTTCTATACGAATTAACATGGTCATTTTTATATTATCACTATTTATTTTATATGTGACAACGATAGAAAAATAAAACATCAGTTTTTATAGTATTGAGAGAAAACATGTGATTATCTAACAATAGATAAATATTGACTAACATATTTGATAAAATAATAATATATACACATTTTTATAAACATTCATATGTAGATTATTTTTTAAAAATATTTATTTGAAATTAGTTTTCTTTTCAATAATTAGTCATAGTGTTGGAAAAATTCAATACAAATATGTTTTTATCATTATTTATGGAATTATCTAATATAATAATTGGTTTTCACATCTCTTTTAAAATTTTTTATTATAATATTATAACAATAAGTGATAAAACAATTAAATATATAACATCACTTTATCAGATGATTTTATAAAAACATTTCACGCACTCATTAATCAATGAAAGCCCTCAATATATGAATAGAGATCATTATAAAACTTTTTTATACTTTATCCTCCTTTTTTCCAGGACACGAGAAATTTGTTTCGTTAACTCTGTATAAAAGAGTAACGAAGAAATCTAATAAAAATCAGAGCATCTTACTTTTTCAACAATTGATAATATCAATTATATAAATGGATCGACAGTTAAATGTAGTTTGTAAAAGTACAATGCCGTTTTCTGTGGACATGACTTTCTTTTTGAAAGTGATCTCTATCTTGGATTTGTGGGAACAAATTCCATGCATGTTCCTCCAGACTTATCTTGAAGCTGTAAGAAGGGTTACTAGGTTTTGTTTTGGGTATAATTAAGAATGTTCTATTCTCCTACTGGTGATGATTTTCATAGTGTGATTACTGTATTATTCAATGCTTCAGAAATTTGTCACAATGATTTGCGCAATACCGTGAGCATATCAAATTTCAGATTAACCTATTTGAGTGGCTTCAGGCCACACGATTGGCTCATTTGATGTTGGTTCTTTTTTGCTATTTACCTGGCCTCCTTTGTACAGACTTCGCTGCAGCTGCAGATCTTTTAAGGCTATGAGGACGTGAAGCTATTGAACAAAAAAAAAAAAAATCATGATTTCAGCATTTGTTTTCTTGGTAATGGTTGCTCTTAAAGACAACCGATTTGCTATCTTAGACACTTTGACTGTCGAAACTTGGCTGCTGAAAATATTAGTGTTGTTTGATGATATATATGTGTGTGTGTGTGTGTGTGTGTGTGTGTGTTCTTGCTCTCTCATGTATGGACTTTCAATTGAACACTTGTGAAACTAGTTTGTTCCAGGTCCAAAAGAAATTTGTCGAAATCCTGTGAAACTAGCTGAGTATTTATTCTATGAATATTTGTTACTCATGGCTGTTATCAAGTCGATCTATTTGCTATTCTAAGCTTTCTGGCCGGTGGCATAGGAAATTCTACGACTGAAACTGCTACTTTCTGAATAATTTTCTTGATATCTCTTTTACGCTTTTTCCTTTGGATACTGTCACTAATTTATTCAAGGCACAAGTTGGGAACTGTAAGACAACAGTGTCAATCAAGTTTCTCAAATGCAAGAAAATGATGTTTGGCTGTGAAGAAAAACAGAGAAGAAAAGACGAGCATGTCTTCCTATATTTCTTGTTATTATATTCAATTATGTTTACAAGATAAAATTATATATATATTATTGGTATATATCTTAAATTCAATAGTATTGAATGTTTGACATATTTATATTATGTCATTTTAATTTATATATATATATATATATCATTTAATTATTTTATTATTACATATTTATAGTTAAAAAATATAATAATACTTTTAAAATAACAAATTTAATTAGTTGTACACTATTTTTAAATGTCCTTAGACAAGTATTGTTATGAATTGAGTAACAACAATCCATTGATACTAGTATGTGTGATGATTGATAACAACATATGTGTCTTATAATATGATATACTAAATCAATATATGAATATAAGTTAGTAAACTAATATATTGGACTAACCTATCATAAAAACGCTACATGAATCATTATATAGTGTTATAAGTAATTCTTATAATAATAATGATATATATGATACTTAAACTTGAGATTATCTTTATTTCCAACATTAAAAAATGATATATTTTTGTATTTTCAAATGTTATCTATAATAAGATGATCTATGAAAAAAATAATCAAATATGTTATAACTCGTATAGAGAGATATATGTAATCAAAATAAAATTTGTTGCTCCTATATAATGAAAGTAATATTTTAAATTTTTTGATTGAGTGAGACTTTTAAAAATGTATAACCATACTTAAATAAATCAATTTATGATATTGACTTCATTTGATAAAATAAGTCTAGTTAGGATATTAAAAAAATATAAAATTGAATTATATGAAAATAACACATTACATGTCTCGTGTTCAATTAAGATATTTAGGATAAAAAAATTAAATTATATAATAATATTTATGATAAATAAGGTAATATTCTCGTTATTTAGGTAGTCACGATGTATTGTTAGATATTGTTCATTACTTATAACACTAAAATTAGATTTTAGTATCATTATCAACGTAATAAGAATCTATTAGATCCCATATTAAGATTGAGAATAATAATAATAATAATAATAATAATATATAAAATTATTTAGAATTCGTTGAACTATTTAAATATTAATTTTGACTAAACTTATTATGTTAAAATTGGACTAAATTTATTAGTGTTTATTTTACTAAATAAATTGAATTTTATAAGAAAGTCTAACTAAATAGTTTAAATCAAAATTAAAAAATTAAAATAATATTATAAATATGTAATATTTGTATTTTTTAAGCGTGTGTCTCAGATTTATTTTTGCATCTTTATTCTTGTGGAGTAAACAATATATAAAACATCACATATTCAAATTATAAGAATTAGTATTTTGATTAAATTTTCGACCATGTACATACCATAAAGACGTAAAGGCAACTAATTTGTATTCGTGATTTGACAAAAATTATCTAATTAAAAGTATATAAATATTTATGGTATTAAATTATATATATATGATAACACTAAAATTTATCGTATGAATTTTAAAAAATAAATTGTTTATTTTGTATATTTTTGTTACGTGTATGTACTGGTTTGCTTACAATACACGTACACACATAAAAACAAAGAAACAAAATTCTCTAAAAAAATTTGTAGTATCCCAGCTTATTAACAGAAATCGTAAATACCCTAACTTACTCTATGTGCTGATAATTCCACCTGGCTTCTTTTATTTACAAATATTACAGTACTCTATTTCTGCTTGCTCAGATAGTGCTGTTACTTTAGAGAAATGAACCTGATGCACACGTGCCTAGTGCTTCCTTTCAATGTCAATATGGCGGTGAACTAAACACTACGGCATTAACTGATATCACACAATTGCAAAAAATCTTGAAATTATTGATGCAAACACTATGCATTCTTGAAATTGGTATCACAAACAACCACTGAAATATTTGCAAGGAGATGTTAGCCGCTACTGTGGTGTTGAAAAGTTATTTGAGGAAATTTATTAAGTATAATTAGTACGGACCTTGAATAATGTTTTGCCCTGTGACATAGTGGGAAAAAGGTCTTTATGGCTCAAAATTTATAAGGTTTCGATTTGTTGAGAAAATTTTAAACTATTAAGTAAGAATTATGGTTATAACAGTTCCATTCGGATGCATGTGAAATAAACTCAACCACTGCAAATTTGATAATAAACACAAATATAACTTATTATAGTTTATTTGATTAACAATGAGGGGATTCAAATGAAAGATTATTTGATGATATTGAGTTTGATACCATGTTTAATTAGTGCTTCTTCACTCAAAAGCTAAAATATTAAGTGAGAATCGGAAAATAGTACTTAAATTTAAAGAGTTTAAATATCTAAAACTTTAACATACAATATTCTAGTTCATGTCCATATTTGATGGGTGCATGCTAAGACTGATTTTTGTTCTAAATAAACTCTTTACTCTCAAACGTAAGAGTGGAAGCTAACAGAGTTAGAATCGCTACAAACTTACCTAATAAGTCTTAACTTGAAGTTGATCCAAATAAATGGATTTTTTTAACCAAGTAAATTGAGTGATTTTAGTTGGTTTGTAAAGCTTAATATTAACATTAATGTACCGTAAGCAAGTCCACCTTATAGTCCGTCAGCTACTTCTCCACAGCATCATCAAGCACTCTCTTAATCTTCTTCAATTTTCTCTGCCATTCCATGATATCAGCACGGACTTTCTCTTGCCTTCCAAATAGCGTAAGTACCTCTGAAGCCAATTTTTTGAACAGCATCTAAAATGGTCAAAGTTAGAATCACCTCTCCGACGATGGACATAGTGGAAAATGAAGTAGAGAAAATCTGCAGAAAATTGAAATGCTAGAAGGAACAAGGTTAGTTTGGATTGTGAAAGCTCAAGTAATCTGGTGTTGGGTTTATCTTCATCTCTCCTGTTCTCTTTGTTGCTCAGGAAAATATCACGTTGGTTGAAAACTTATTTCGTATTAATCACGAATATATTTGATATATTCATACATTATGATTTTAAATATTTTTAAACATATAAAATATATTTTTATATACAATTGTGGCATTGTCTGTACATAATATTACTTGCATTATTCAAAATTATCTCTTACAGTAATCAAATCAAGGTTTGAAGTCTTATATAATAGGAAAATTTAGCCAATCAATTCACACACGTAAAGAGGGAAAAAAAAAAAAAAGAATACCCAAAAATTTCTAGCTTATTCTCAATTTCCCATGCATACATTGAAGAATCAGCCTGCCGTTTCCAATTGAGAAAAATGAGAAAGAGCCTCCCTGTCACGCCCCCAAAATTAGGGTTCGTGAATTAAGATTTAATGGAATCATTTTGGCAGAGTTTTCACTATACATAAGTAATACTAACTAAACCTGTAAGTACAAAATTCTACAACACTTCCAATAGTCTATAAGGAATCCCAACCACTGCCACGCAATATCCATTACAACAAAACTCAATACATTCATTCATTGATAACAATTATCTTCTTACAAAATTCTAACAATATAGTACACACATATACTCATTAATCCAAAATATTACAAGCTAAAGGACAACATCTGTTTCTCGTCATCTACTTTTATTTACCCTCCATAAACCTGAAAAGTAAGGGGGTGAGCTAAAACCCAGTAGGTATTTACACATACAACTGATATTTTTAAACGAAAAATAATAATATATTTTCACTTGATCACATCACAAATGACAGTAATTAAGTATAAAAACTGATCATTTAACAATCATATATTTTGGTTATCACTATGTGTCATGCAGAGTTTTGGGGCATTATTCCCAGGGACTGCTGTCCAGGAACGTGTAGCTTGCGTACTTTAGGGGCTCTATATCCAGGGATCGCCGTCCATGATTTCAAGTTTACGGGCTTTCACCGTGGGACTGAAATTAAGTCCATAGTCACCGGCGCTAACAAAAAGACCATACACTATTTCACAATTTAACAACACACAGTAATAACAAAATAATTTATGCATACTGCTCACAACAGTATCAACATTAAAAGTATGATTCAAAATACTGAAATACTCAATTATATTTGAAATACCCACCTAGTCAAATCAATGCTTGTACTAGCCAAAATTTTTAGTGATCTTCCTTTCTTTCGTTGTCACCACCTAGCAATATTTCACAAGAATCGACGAAATTTACTAAAATAACTACTAAATTACACTGCTTATAATAAAATATAAATAATGTTACAGTCTCAATTTCAGTTAAAATATGATTCAAAAATTCAGAAATTTTGAATTTTTAAAATAAAAATATTATAGATAAAAAATTACGAAAAAGTCCCTATAATATAAATAATTACAAAAATATCCTAAAAATATTTACACTTACGACCTAAAATTATTAAAAATTATTATTTTACCATAAAATTTTTAGAAATTATATTTTAATCCAAAACTAATAAAATTTTTAATCTTACCCCTAACTTATGAAAAATTTTATTTTTGCCCCTACTTAAAATTCTACAAATTTTCACCTAATTTTCAACAATTTCTGAAAAATTTACCGATTAAACTATGTTATTAAACTCAAAATGAGTAGATCTAATATCCAAAAAATCAAAATAGTAATAATATCAACTATAATCTTACCATAATGAATCTATTTATTACACTTAATTTCTAAGAATTCTATACTAAATACACAAAATTTTTTCCAAAATAAGGATAATAAAAATATTCTAACTCTTTACCTTTTTTTTTTTTCATCTTCTTCTTATTCTTCTCCTCCTCTATGCCTCGTGACTTCTTTTTCTTCTTTCTCTTTCCTCTTCTCTCTTCTCTTCTTTTCTTTTCTTTCTTTTCCTTCTCGGGTGTTCCACTGACTTCTTCTTCTTTAATAAAAATTAAGTCTACAACAAATGTATATATATATTACACAACTGGCCCAAGGAAGAAGATTTTGGGCCCAGATGTTACACTCCCAATTGTGGGGTGACATTTGTAATAAAACAGGTGGTTAAATATATTGAAAGTGATGTTGTAATCACATTAAGATTTGGTGTTGAAAGTGATGTGTCTGGCGAGGTTCATTCGGGTTTTCCTATTTTAATTGTAAACGACAGACACAGATTCTGTTTTGCCTGCACTTACAAGACACCACAAAGAAAGTACATAATTTACAGTTTTTTTTTTTTAATTTTACGTACCTGTCGGCTATCGTCAAGCATTAACAGGCATCAAGGATTTACCACGAATTATGTCTTTATTTGTAATATGTTTATACGTGCTCTGTGTTCATTTCAGTTTATTAAAAAAATAATTTTATGTTTCGTGTTTTGCAGAAGGATTTTATAGATGATGATGCATTGGGGAGACTGGTTGCAGGCAAAGCCATAGCTCCTATTGTTTTAAATAGTCTAAACTCAACATTGAATTATTATCTAAAATGTTATATGCATGTGAACCCAAAATATGTATATGTGTCCATATATATTTGCTCCTCTTCCAAAATACTTTACTGTTTTTAATTTATTCTTCAAGTAGTCAATATTCTTTATTTTCCTTCTTAATTTTCAACTTGAGATTTTTGCCAACTTTTTCAAAATTATTTTGCCAGTTTCTGTGTATTATTATTGACTTTAATTTTTATCCTCTCGATTGTTTTTTTCCTTTTTAAAATCAACGACAACAAAATTACTTCTTTAATCCAAGGCAAGATCGCATTTGCGGTGAGAGCTACACAGCTTTTGATAACAATATTTATTTCAGAAAGACAAAACATTAATATCTTAGGGGAAAACTGATCAAATGACAGGGAAAACAACAGAAATTGATTCAGAGTTTTTCTCTTTATTTTCCAACCTGCATGCGATCACTGCGGCAGCTTGTTAAACTTGCGGCATCGATATTCAGCATAGGTTTTGGTGGAGTATTTGGCTGGATTTTGTTCGTCTACGAGCTCCGGAAGCGGTCCAATCACTGCCTCGTGCGGAGGAGCACAAAACACTGCCCATGACATCCGCATACGTTCCTTGTTCACTACACTCCGGTGAAGTACGCTCTTGTACTTCCCATTACTCAATACCTGAAATAAAATGAAATTATTAGACGTTTTACAACTGTTACATAATAATATTGTCTATAACAAATATTTACCTCAATTTGATCGCCAACATTAACAAAGAGTGCATCTGGCAAGTAATTGACAGCAACCCAGCGGCCATCTTTCCACACTTGAAGACCTGGAACATCGTTGGGAACCAGTATGGTGAGTGCAGACATATCAGTATGAGGCTCAACCCCAAGTGCCAGTTCAGGCTGCGGGCATGGCGGATACATGTTTATTTTCATTTCTATTTCTATCTCTTCATCTCCCAAATGGGATTTCAAGACCTTCCCTTCCAGCCCTAATCCCTCCGACAACTGCTCCAGTAGTTCATTTGTCACCCTCAATATCTCCTTGTTGTATTCTTCTGTCACTTTCCTGTTTAAAAAAGAGATGCAACATAAGAAACATTCAATGGAACAAGAATTATACTGCTATTTTGTTGAATTATTGCTCCAGAAATAACCATGCATGCCAAAATTTTCATAACCATACCTGTAAAGAGAAGGATTTTTGGGCCATAAATCATAATTGACCTTATTTTTTGGTGACATTAGGTGGAAAAAATAGTCAATCCACTCAACTTTCTGCTCTTCATTTTTAGTCATTTTTGTACCATACCCTTCAAATTTCCCACTAGCTGGATCATTTGCATATGCTTCTTTTTCCTCCTGCGGAAGTTTGAAGAACTCTTGGCCAACCTCTTGTAGCCGTTGGATCAAAGATGATGGTATTCCATGATCCGTGATCAAAAAGAATCCCCATTCATTGCAAGCTTTGTACACCTCATTTACAATAACATCACGTGGCTGTGATAGTGAAATCACCGGCACGGTTATCCCTTCAATGGCCTTGCTGTTCTCCGGCCGCTCGTGCGCAGGACGGATGAATTGTGCTGGCAGTTTGGTCAGCCCACTGGAAACTAAGGCTTGCACTCTCTCCGCTTCCATTGCCAAATATCTGTCGCGCATATACCAGAACTGGAAATATGGTGCATATATCTAAGAAAATGTTTAGTATTGAAAAATAGAAATGCAGATGTTAAAGACTATTAAGTTTACCAAAAAGAAACGTGCAGATGATTTAGTTGTGGACCTATCGTTCAATTAGTGTTAATACCATGAAGCAATCCCGAACGTCAGGACTTATGAATAATTTGTTTGTTTATTTATTTGTTTTTGTATGCCTTTGATTTACACTCTGTAACTTGGTTTATTTCCACGCACTGCACTGCAGAATGAAAACGAATTACGCAACGGGAAATATGCTTATGTTACCAACTATCTCATAATCACTTTAAAAAAGAAATTTAACCACTAGAACCTCTAAAAATATAATATGTACAATAATCGCCAAAATATTTTTTTTTTGAAAAAAAAATAGTTTATATTTGTTTAAAGCTACATTTCACCTGTAGATTGATGGATAATCTCAAAAAATTATTCAAATTTTTAATGGTATGTTATGAGCGTGTGTGTTGAATTTCAAGTGTAGCTGGGATAAACATTTACTAATTTTTAGAATGTTATCAAGCTATGATTGTTATGGTTCCTTATGAAGTTCTTTACAAAAGAAAACGTACATCTTCAATATGTATTGGCATGAGGTTGGAGAAAGATAAGTAGATTGAGGTAAGATTGGAGAAAGAAAAGTGTTGGAGAAAAGTAGATTGGGGTGAGGTTGGAGAAAGAAAAGTGTTGGGTAAGAGATAGTCCAACAAGTACGTGATGGTTGAGAGGATGCACCAAAGAATAAAAATAACTCAAAACAAACAAAAGAGTTATGCAAAAAAAATCGAAGGAACAACTTGGAGATTCATAACGGGTGACAACGTATTGCTTAAGATTGCTCCACAGAAAGGAGTTAGGAGATTTGGTATTAAGGGAAAGTTAAGTACAAGGTTTATTTCTCTTTGGAGATACTTGATAGGGTAGGATCGTTCTTCCTCCATCGTTATCAACAGTTCATGGTGTGTTTTATGTGCGATGCTATGTATATATGTTCCTAATTTAGCACGTGCTGAGACACTCCAACTTAGAGACGATCTTACCTACGAGAAGAAACCGATTAAGGTTTTTGATCGAAGGTACATGTGTAGTGTTAACCCCAGAATTATTGATCGAACAAATGCCCTAATCAATGAAACAAAACCAAGAACTAAACCTGATTCTTCCGCGGATGAATATAGCAAACAAGAAATTAACAAGCAACCCACACAAGGGAAAAGATCAAACACCTTATATACGTGGTTCTGCTATCAAAACCTACGTCTCTGGATGAATGGTTCTGGCTATATCTTTTATTACGGAGATTTTATGAAGATTACAATTAATTTACACACATTCAGCAAGCTTTCAAGAACACTAGACTGATCTAATAACAAACGAGAATGAATAATCACAGGAAGAAACTTACTCGCTAAGAAGAAGAATTTTCTATGTAGTTCACTCTTTCTTTTCTGGTCTCACTTTATCTCTTCATTCTTCTGCACTAAACAAAACTCAGGTATACAGAGCAATGTAAAAATAAACGAAGACAATCTCGAAATTTCCAGCTGCTCTATATAACTGTATGTTGACATAGCACCTAACCTAACATTCTTCCTTACACAGCAGCTTCCAATTTAGTCAACAAAATTACTGAACACCTGAACTACTGTAGCAAATTATTTGAAACAACACATCACACAAGTGTTGCGTGCGCGTGCGTGCGCGTAAGTTCTATGGTTAAACCATTTAACCGATGAGGCAAGTTGAAAACAAGAAGAAGAGATGCGGATGAAGTATCGCCATTAATTTGAGATTGAGTTTGCAAATTTTTAGGACTAATTCATTTGAAGAATTGTAAAAGATGCATATTATAAGTAATATTACATTGTTGTATGTCTTATATTGTTAATTTAGTTCGCCTATTTTCAAGACTCTTGCGGACCACCAACTTTTGTAAGTTTTTTTTTGTTTTTTTAAAATTATTTTTGCGATTGGACTTAGTAATAAAGATTCAAAATTATGTTTTGTTAATTAAGGAAGCACCAAGAACTTAAGAAAATTTAAAAAGATCTTTGTTTGGTATTAGATTTCCCTAAACCACCAGGAAATCTCAAAACATAAAGAAAAACGATACAAATAGATTATTATTAATTAACAGGTTATCCAAGTAAAACATATGCTTGTTTTAAAGGAGGCCAAATAATTTTATATAAGAAAATTTGGAGATTGAAGGGAACTCTAGGTTTTATCCTTATTTATTTATTTATTTGTCAGTGATGATAATTGACAATTTAGCATGTAACTCTTCTAAAAATATTTCATCAAAGATGATAATTAGAAAATTTTATAGTCTGATTGGGGTGCTTAGGGATGAATTACTTGGAATAATAGATTAGAGATTATGTGAAAAAACAACAGAAAAAAGAGGATTTTTGCAAAGTTGATGTATGATAGTAGCTCAATTCAAGAATTTTCAAAAATTGTTTGTTGCAAATTTTCAAAAACTGATTAATATGGTAGAAAATTAGACATATGTAAGGGCATGATAAATTTTTTTCATTAAAAATATTAAAATTTTAATTTTTAATGGTCTTTCAATATTGACCTTAAGATGCTGAAATTCAAAAACTACTCGATATATAGAACATTTGAATGATAAATTACTTTTGATTAATCAATTCTTTCTTTAAAATTATGAAAGTTTTTACTCTAATTTTTTATTATATCTATTATATCATATTATAATTTCATGGTCAAAATCTATAATTTTGAATTGTTATTAATTTTTAAATGAACATATTCACTACAAACATTTGTTTGGTAGAACCTGACTATGTGTTATTGTGATCGCCTATGAGTTATGTGCATTGACATTATGCATGAGTATATGTATTGGTGTCTTAAAAAGTAAGAAAATGATTTTAGAAGAAAGTTCCATGAAAGCTAATATTTATATATTTTTTAAGAATACTCAATTTTATTACTTGCTTAGTAAATGATAATTAGTTTTTAAGAAGTCTTTATAAGTGTGGTCATTCTCTTGGGTTTACAATAATATGATAAATATTATTAAGTGTATCATATAACCTTTGAGGTACCCCAAGTATAATATGTCTTCATATTCATGCAACAATATATTTATGTATATGAGAAGACTTACTACTAGTTAAGGTGAGAAAGTGACTCTTACCTTCATATATGAGCATTTATTGTTTTGATATTATAAATTTTACTTGTACTTAACCCATGTATGATTGATCACCAATAGACAATTAAGCTCTACAAATGATAAGTGATAATTGAAATTGTGTGATGACATGTTCCAATTAGTACAATATTGTTCACTTTAATGCACAATTGACCCAAACTATAGTCCTTTATTACTTTGTTATTTATATTAAGATTTCAAGATCTGTGTTTAAAAGGCCTTCTGCTAGTTAAAGAAGGACAAAATACTTATAAGTATATCTCCTGACTCAATCCCAAACGATATAGAGTATTATAAATTCTATTAAGTAATAGTTAAAAAAATATATTCTCAATAATTTTTTTTTAAAAAAAACTTCTAAAATAATTCAGTGTTATAAAACTTTCAAAATGACCATAATTTTGTGTATATATGCATAGTATATATTATGTATGTGTTTTGTGTATATAAATAATTAGTATACTTATTTAGTTTAAAATTTATTATAGTTTATTGTAATTCTTAGATAATTAAAAATTTGTATTTATAGTAGGCGAATATAAGATTCTATTGTTCCTTAATTTCTTTAAATTTAGGACTTCCATATTTTTCGTTTGTTACTTTATTTAATGACATAAAATCTTTTTTTTGAAAACTTATTGTTATATAGGGGTGAGCATAAATTCTGGATTAACCCGAAATATTGTGGAACAAGAACCGGTCGCATGAAAATTCAAACACTAAACCTCTTGTTGCATACACATGTCTCTTACTACTATGCCACACACTTGAAGTATAAACTTTATTCATAAATTGTGATATTTAAAGTAATTTACATTAAAACAAATGACATAAATTATTTAATTAATAAAACATTAACATTTGAAATTTTTTATTAAAATTATAAAAAATAATTTTACTATATTCAAATAAGCACTTTTATCTGAAGCACAGTACATGTTGTTAAAATCTATTGCTAAATTTGTATAAACGTAAATATTACGTAAAACATCTTCGTATTGATTTAATAAATAATTTATAAAAAAAAACACTTTTTAACCATTGAGTTACAAAAAAAAAAGAATTAATTAATGTGTTAATAATATTTATTTAACCTAATTTATCATGTTATTTCTATAATAATTTAATAAAATCTTGTTTTACATATATTTATTTTAAAATTATCGAATAAATTAACAATTATAATAAATATATATATATAGTATAATTTTATTATATATATATATATAATTTAACTATTATGAAAAAAATTATTTGTTTTTGTGATGTGTTATATTAACTTGAGTAACAATATAAATTTTTTAAATAATTTATCGTATATTAATTCTCTTTGATAACTTATTTTATTTTTTTTCTTTCACTCAATTTTAAAAATTAAATTTTATGTTCATGTATTTTATTACTTTTGTAATTTAATATTATTGATTTTATTTTAAATTTTTTTATTAAGTTAAATTTATGATTTAAGTGAATACTTATGAGATTATACTTAAACAGATCTTTATAATATAAATTTTGTTAAAAAATAAAATAATAAAATAATTAATAAATAGAGTATACTATTTTAGAATTAAAATCGAATCAAAATTAAAAATAAAATACTTTAATAAAATTGAATCAAAACTAAAAATATAATACTTTAATAAATAAAGTAGGTTCCAATTCTAAATTTTAAGAACTAATTTTATTTAGAATCGAATCTTGACATGCTCTTCCCTATTGTTTTCAGTAATTAGAGACTTATGACTAATTTTTACGTAGCCGAAAGTTTTAATAAGTATTGAACTTTTCTACTTAAAAACGTATTTTTTTGATAAATTTAACCGATGTTTGACACTTCCAAATTGGGGACATTACATCACATTAATTAGTTAGAGAGCTTGCAAGTTCAAGACAACTAAACAATGCCAAATCATTAATATATAGTATAAAATTGTGTTAAATAATCAGAGCAAGACTGATTTAACGTCTACCTAGGATTTTCTTATAAGTCAGGTGTATGTCAATCTTTGTCGGTTTATGATGTTAGATAATTGTAAAATCAATGCAATTATAAGACTTCTTCACGAAGTTGACAAAGGGTAAATTAATAACTTTCTATTTTATAATTAATATTTATTGTATAATGTTTAAAGTAACAAGTAAAATGGTGCTTTCTAGTCATAAATCAAATGGTTAGCAATTGGTGTTATGGCTGTTATAATTAATATTTATTGTATAATGTTTAAAGTAACAAGTAAATTGACGCTTTTTAACCATAAATCATATGGTTGGTAATTGGTGCTCTGGTCCTGAGATTATAATTATTAATAGCTTAATTTATGGTTAAAAGCGCCATTTTACTTATTACTTTAAGCATTATAAATTAAAATTTACTCTTAATTTTTATATAAAGTATTACATTATTTTTGAACAATTAAATTAATTTAATATTAAATAATTAAAGTGAGTATTTAATATAATGTATTCATTATATGCAGCTAATTCTCAATCTATAAAATTATTTTATAATTAAAAAATTATATAATAATTTTTAATTTTGGACTTTTCTTTTGTAATAAAATTTTAAAATTTGATTGACAAATTAGGGCTTTCATCAAAGGTTTTATTTGAAACTAGGTTCGTCATCTTTCAACGGCAATTAGTTTATTGAAGTCTCTTAATGTTTCAAAATTAGGGTTTCATAGGCTGACCATTCTCCGAAGAATTTTATTTTTTACATTGGACTTTTCTAATTTTTTTTTTGGTTTGTTCTGTGAATTAATTACTAATGTTGACGTATGGGTTGCTTTGTGGATTTGCTTACATTGATTGATGCTGGGAGATTAGGGTTTCCCTTAATTGGATTAAGTGTATAATTTTTATATCTTATCATAAGGTCTGATGTCCGGTGGATGTCTGTGACATGTGAGGCTTTGTAAACTGTCCTTTGAGTGAATAATTAGACCAAGCATTATGCAATACTCTGTCCATTTAGTTTCTGTAATACATTGTGTACACTTACGTATTTGTATATATATTTTTTTCATCTGGGTTTCATTGTGTTGTAATCATAGCTTTTAGAAGTGGGTCTATAGATGTACTTGTTCAATTAGCAAGTTTTATTGTGCACTTTTGGTTCTTATTGGTTCTTACTTAGATGACATAATTTTTGTAAAACTACAATGCTGTTTTCAGTGGATATGATTTTCTTTTCGAAAGTCTCTGTCTTGGATTATGTGGGTACAAATTCCATACATGTTCCTCCAGGCCTGTCTTGAAGTTGTAACGAGGGGTTATTAGGTTTTGTTTTGGGCATAATAACAAAGGGTAAAAATTTTCATAGTGTGATTACTGCTTTCTTCAATTCTATTGCTATCTAAGGCTTTTTGCCTGGTGGCATAGGGATTGTACTGCTGAAACCGCTAGTTTCTGAATAATTTTCTTGATCTCTCTTCATACATTTATTCAGAGCACAATTTGAGATCACAAACAAAGATACTGAAATAATTGTAAGGAGCTGATAGCCGATACTGTTATGTTCAAAAGTTGTTTTGGGGAAACTAATCAATTATAATAGTAGGGACTTCAGATAATGTTTTGCACTGTGACGTGTCTGCAGCTAAAAATTTGTTTAGGTTTTCATACATGATTTGTTAAGCGAAAGTTTAAGCTATTAGGTAAGAATCTAAGATATAACACTCCTTCGTGAGTGCACTTGCACGCGAACTAAAATCAACCTCCTCAAATTTGATAATAAACACAAAACAACACTTACTATAATTTTAATTGATCAACAATTAGAGGATTCAATTACAAGACTACTTGGTAAAATTGATTTTGATACCATGTTAAATTATTGCATCACTTAAAAGCTAAACTATTAGGTAAGAGTCCGAAAATAGTACTTAAATTCAAGAACTGAAATTTCATGGGTGGTTTTATTTGAAACTGAAATTAATTTATTGTAAGCCAGTCCTTCACTTAATCGTCGGTCGGCTGCTTCTCCTCAGCATCATCAAGCACTGTCTTAGTCTTCTTCAATTTTCACTGCTATTCCAGGAGGTCAGCGGACTTTCTCTTGGCTTTCAAATAGCGAAAGTCCCTCTGAAGCCAACTTTTTGAACGGCTTCTCAATGGTCACAGTTAGAATCACTTCTCCGACAACGGACATAGTGGAAAATGAAGTAGAGAAAATCTGCAGAAAATTTTAGAACAAACAACAGGAATTATGGAAAATGAGGTAAAGATGAAATCTGCAGAAAATTGAAATGCTAGAAGGAACAAGGTTGTTTGGATTGTGAAAGCTCAAGTAATCGGTGTTTGGAAAATGTCACGGTAGTTGAATACTTTTTTCGTATTAGTCACGACTATCTTTGATGTATTCATATATTGATTCTTGTGTTAAAAATTTTTAAACATAAAAAATACATTTTTATATACAACAGCAGCAATGTCAGTGCATAATATTACTTGCATTCTTGAAGATGATCTTTTACCGCAATCAAATCAAGGTTTGAAGTTTTTTAGATAATACGAAAATTTAGCCAATCAATTCAGACATGTAAATAAGGAAAAAATAAAAAATAAAAAGAGCACCAAAAAATTTATAAAAACTCAATCCTTATTCTCAATTTCCCATCATATATATTGAAGAATCAGCCTGCGATTTCCAATTGGGAAAAATGAGAAAGAGCCCACCAATTGTGGGGTGACACTTGTAATAAAACAGGTGGTTAAATATATTGAAAGTAATTGACAGCAACCCAGCTGCCATCCTTCCACACTTGAAGACCTGGAACATCGTTGGTAACCAGTATGGTAAGCACAGAACACAAGTGCCAGTTCAGGGTGCGGGCATGGCGGATACATGTTTATTTTCATTTCTACTTCTATCTCTTCATCTCCCAAATGGGATTTCAAAACCTTCCCTTCCAGCCATAATCCCTCCGACATCAGCTCCAGTAGTTCATTTGTCTCCCTCAATATCTTCTTGTTGTATTCTTCTGTCACTTTCCTGTTTAAAAAGGAGATGCAACATAAGAAATATTCAATGAAACAAGAATTATACGGCTATTTTATTGAAATATTGCTCCAGAAATAACGATGCATATGAGAATTTTCATATCCATACCGTAAAGAGAAGGATTTTTGGGCCATAGGTCATAATTGACCTCATTTTTTGGTGATATTAGGTGGAAAAAATAGTCAACCCACTCAACTTTCTGCTCTTCAATTTAAGTCATTTTTGTAACATAACCTTTAAATTTGCCACTAGCTGGATCATTTGCATATGTTTCTATTTCCCCTTGCGGAAGTTTGAAGAACTCTTGGCCAACCTCTTGTAGCCGTTGGATCAAGGATGGTGGTATTCCATGGTCAGTGATCAAAAAGAATCCCCATTCATTGCAAGCTTTGTACACCTCATTTACAATAACATCATGTGGCTGTGATAGTGAAATCACCGGCATGGTTATCCCTTCAATGGCCTTGCTGTTCTCTGGCCGCTAGTGCGCCGGACCGATGAATTGTGCAGGAAGTTTGGTCAGCCCATTGGAAGCTAAGGCTTGCACTCTCTCCGCTTCCATTGCCAAAGCTCTTTTGCACATATTGCGGACTGGAAATACGGTGCATATATATATAAGAAGTTTAGTATGAAGAATAGAAATGCCGATGTTAAACAAAAAGCAAAAAAAAAAAAATTGATTACCTAAAAGAAACGTGCAGATAGTTTAGCTATGGAGGTACCGTTCCATTACTCTTAATACAAAGCAATCATGAAAGTCTTAATACCATAAACAGAATTTCAAACTGGATTTCGTTTTAAATTAATGTGAGAAGAGTAAAAGAATTCAAATTAATTGAATTGTAATTTCAAATTAGTCTGATGGTGATACATAGAGAGAGAGAGAGAGAGAGAGAGAGAGAGAGAGAGGATTAGAATAGAATCTTAATTTTTGCATAAATTATTACACTACTAGAGGAAAAGTCAGATGCTGGCTGAAAGGGCTCTGGTTCTAGCAAGAAATGGGATGTCGGCCAAGGTGGACCTGGAAGCGGACCTTATGGCAGTTCTGGTGGACCACCCCGTACATGAGAAAATGTAAGAGGGTTAAATGGTGTCCATGGGAATGACCATAGTCAGTTCTAACACCTTAATTGCATGCACTTAGCCATATCCATGGAGTATGCCTCCCAGCAGATTTGCATGGATAACTGAGACTGTTGACACACAAATGAATGTCATTTCATTTTTTACACAAAATTTCTGGTACCAGCGTAGGCTGATAACCGATGTGGTATGAAAATAATGACTAGAAAAAAATGATATTAATTAAATTAATAGAGTGATAAAAATATTATTTTGTAATATATATATATATATATATATGTACATACAAAATTTATAGATTAATATTTATACGGTATATAAACTTTTCAAGGACATTAATAATTCATTTATGGACAGGTGTATGAATGAATTTTTATTTAAAAAAATTTCGTATGGCTTTAAATTATAAATTTTCTCCGTAATTGGATTTATTTCCACCATTATTCGAATGAAACTAATTACGCAAAGAAAGTATGCTTGCTACCAACTACCTCTTTATCAAATTGTTTCAAATTGGAACCACTTAACCCTAACAATAGAATATTTGCAAAGACCACACAAAATTAAAAAAAAAAACAAAAAATTGTTTACATTATTTTAGGGGTGAGCAACAAATAGAAGAATCGAATTGAATTAAATCGATGGCTTCAATTTAATTTTAGATGGTCTTGATTTTATTCTTAATTTCATAAATAAAAATTAAACATTTCAATTTAATTTTTACTTTAAATTATTAGACTTAAAATTTTAATGGGATCGATAAGCTTTTATATTTTAATTTTGTATAAATATATAAATCATTTAGAAATTATTATATTGCATTTTTTTAAAATGCAATAAACTTTTCATTCCACAACATGAGAGTATAATAATAAATTCACAAAGAATTGATTTACAATGACAAGATATAATTCCTTAAACTATTTTAAATCTCTCTCCACCGCTAGAGTTGTTTCTTTCAATTAATTCAATGATGAATTTTCTGTGAAAATTGATCTACTATGATATGAAATCTTTTGGATTTTACCCTCAAAATTTTCAAATATAAACAAATTCATATTATTACACATAAAAATAACAAAAAATACTCAAACCACTACATATCTAGACTTAGATGAAGGAAAACCACCATAGATGTAAATCTAAGTACAAATTTATTTTTACAAAAATAGAAATGATAAAAGAGAAAATTTCTTTGAGAGAAATGTGCTAAAAAGGAGCTTTTTGTCTGGTAGAATAAGAAAATCCAAACGACTTCTAGAATTTTGTTAAATTAAAAACATTGCTATTTGTAATTATTTAAAATATTTAAAAAAATCATTTTTCACTTAAACTAAAGCTATAAAACAAGAAAAATCAAACCTATATTAAATCTAACCAATTGATTCAGTTTTATTTTAAAACTAAAATATTATATTTGACCTAAAACCAAACCGATCCAAACTTTTTCCTGCTCCTAATTTCTTTGAATTTTTCAAATTTTGTTTGCATTTCTTTTACATGGAATATAAATATTTTTAGGAATATAAATTTTGTCCAAATTCTTTTTCTACAAATTGATGTGCTCATTTTATATTTCTACTACATATTTTATATGATTAAATTTTTTTTTTTACTTTTTTTTAAAAATGCATTCTCTTACAAATATAGGACATATGATAACGAAATATAATATCACATGAGTTTGTATATAAGAGTTTGTGTACATAATAATATTTTTTTAAAAAAAACATAAGATTATCTAGAAAAGAGAAATGTTGGCTAATATAAATGATAAAATCATAACATATATACATTGCTATATACATTCATATGTAGATTATTTATTTAAAATATTTTTCAAATTAATTTGATTTTCAATAATTAGTCCTAGTATTGGAAAAAAAATTTAATACAAATATGTTTTCATCATTATTTTTGAAATTATTTAATAAAATAATGTCCATAAACCTCCTTTTTAAAATTAATTTGTTATAATATTATTAAAATAAGTGATAAAAAAATAAATTATGTAGCATAATTTTATTTGATAATTTTATAAGAACATTTCACACACTCATTAGTCAATGAAAGCCATCAATATATGAACAGAGATCATTAGAAATCTTCATTATTTTTTATCATCATTATTTTTTTTTTTGAGGACACGAAAAATTTGATTAGTTTGTTTTTTTTTTTCATGATTCTTTGTACTCCTTGTTTTCAGGCCACGAAAAATTTGGTTTAGTTAACTAAAAATAGTAACGAAGAAAGCTAATAAAATTCACGGCATTTTATTTTCTTCAACATCTGACAAAATCAATTAGCGAAATGGAGTTTGAGAGAGTGCAAGACATTGCTGTTAAGCGGAAGAACGCAAACACAATCCCGGAAGATTTCGTTAGATCAAAGCATGAGCAACCCGGAATCACCACCGTCCACGGCGCCGTGGTCGAGGTTCCGGTGATCGATCTCGACGACCCAGATCAGGAAAAGATTAGCCGCTCGATCATTGATGCGAGCCAGGAGTGGGGCATGTTCCAGGTTGTGAATCATGGAATTCCTGATGAGGTTATAAGAGTGTTTCAGGAAGTAGGGAAAAATTTTTTTGAGCTTCCACAAGAAGAGAAGGAAGTTTATGCAAAACCATCTGATTCTAAAGGGATAGAAGGTTATGGAACAAAGTTGCAAAAAGAATTAGAAGGCAAGAAAGGTTGGGTTGATCATTTGTTTCATAAGATTTGGCCTCCTGCTGCTATTAACTATCAATTTTGGCCTAAGAACATTCCTGCTTACAGGTTTGAACATTCATTCAGATTCTTTGTTGATCTGAATTTTGTCGAATATTTACATTTTATTGTTAATTAACAATTAATTATCCATTTTTATTTATTTATTTACTGATTTATATCTTCTTTGTTGCTTAACATTGGCAGGGAGGCTAACGAGGAATATACAAAATACCTGCATGGGGTGGTAGACAAACTCTTGAAGTTTCTCTCATTAGGTTTAGGGTTAGATGAAAACGAAGTAAAGGAAGCACTGGGCGGCGACGACTTGGTTTACCTTCTAAAGATCAACTATTATCCTCCGTGTCCTCAGCCAGAGCTGGCGCTCGGAGTCGTGGATCATACCGATATGAGTTCCATCACCATTCTTGTCTCCAACGAAGTTCAGGGTCTTCAGGCCTCCAGGGATGGCCATTGGTATGACGTCAAGCACATTCCTAATGCTCTTGTCATTCACATTGGAGATCAAATGGAGGTAATTTTTACTCTATGATACGATATGATTTCATTTTTTTAAGAAAACAACATTAATTCCCAAATAATGAAATACCCAAAAGATGAATAATTAATTTTATACATATATATATACACACACACACACACACACACACAATGGGCAGATTTTGAGCAATGGAAAGTACAAGAGCGTGCTACACAGATCAACAGTGAACAAGGAGAAGGCAAGAATATCGTGGCCCATATTCATAGAGCCACCACAGGAACACCAAGTAGGGCCTCATCCCAAGCTCGTTAACGAAAAGAATCCAGCAAAATTCAAGACCAAAAAGTTTGGTGACTATGCTTACTGCAAGTTCAACAAGATTCCCCAGTAAATGAATCAATTAATGGTTAAGTTTTAATTTCGAGGTGTTAATTGTAGGGTAATAAAAAGTGATTTTTGATCGCTAGTTGTGTCTTTTAAGCAATTTATAATTCTTTTGTGAGGGGAGAAAGTCGATTTTAACATTTTAGGAAGTGAGGTTTAGTTTGGATTCATGGTTGAGACCAACATGTATAATGTATCAAACTGAAAGTAGAAATGCAATTATTTATTTGTTAATTGTATCCCTTAGTCCAGACTGCAACAGAAAATATCATAATTCCCAAACAGAATGAAACGACAATTGTCACTGCTGCATATGCATACGCTCTCCAAGAATCCCAACTCTATGCCGTTTGATCCAGTATCGCAAGTCCTAGTATTCACTGCTTTTTTAACAGTAGCCAAAGCAGCCATCACACAAGCTGCCGAAACATTGGCGATTAGTGTCCCAGAAGGAACCCATTTCAATGTGCAGGATTTTCCTAATCCGCATCCATTGAGCCATGCTAAGGACCATCTGATCCATACACCAACAGGCGCCACAATGCAGCCTAATCATAGCTGAGCACCGCTGCTATCGCTATCGAACTCTTCCTTTGTTAGCACTATGCTTAAAGTCCCTAAAGCCATTAGTGTCAGCATCAATGCTAGCATTGCTGCGAAATGACGCTTGCAGCTGTCTACTCTCCGGCTGCTGCTATAGTTTTCAGTTCCTTTGTTCCTTAAAGAAGCCACCGGAAACCCTTGGCTGTCTCAACACCAAAAATGATGGAGTAGGCAGCGAGAAACAAGCCTGCAAAGAACAAGCACGAGGGGATAAAACTGAGAATGAAACATATTACGTGTACGTTACACTTGTGAGATGGAATCATTAAATCTCAAGTATAGTGGAAAAATGAGTGATCTCCGCTAAAAGTTGTGGTGTTTATCAAAATCTTCCACGGTTAAGCAGAAGCATAATATTAGCAAACGTAGCTGACCAGCTATTTTACAATTTCCTCTAACAGTACTTTTGTAAGTGACAGAAATTACCTATGAGAAATCCAAGGAAAGCAGAAACCCAATGGCCATCAACAGTGAGATCAAGCATTTTCTGACTCCAACCACTGAAAGTTGTGAATCTTCCAGGGTAGCCAGTGCTCAAACCGATGGCCAAACAATCTGATACATGTCTCCCTTGAAAACAACACCAAACCAACCCATCAAGAAAGAGCCAACGTTAAAGGATATGTAAAAGTTTTGAATGAGGACAAAACTTATCAATTTGATTATAATAATGAACATACAAAATAAAAATAAAAATAAAAAGTAGCTACTCCGGAAAATAGATACATACCATATTAGAAGGAAGGTCAAGGTAGCATATGCTATGGTCACTTGTCACACCAGCAACACTAGGACCAAAGAGTTTTTGCAGCAAATATTTTGTTAAAACCTGTCAACCGTTTTTTCATGTATTTTTTAATCATTTAATTAACAGTTTTTGAGAAGGAGAAACAGACAGTGGAAATGATATATTTTCAGCTTTGAAGTAGCAGTAATATTGGCTCCAAAAACAATGACGACTTCAGCATTCAGAAATTATTGCACCATGAGGCATAACCTCCTGAAATGATTCAAAACAGCAAGCAATAACATAAATGAAAGGAAAGCTTCCACTTATTACGTTTCTGCTCATCCGTAGCTTTTAATAAATAAAAAATACAGAGTTTTTTGGAAATTTCACAAAAAAATATAGTTTCCTATTTGTTGGTGAAGAGTATGAAAGCCAAAACAAGTTAAAAGAATTAATGTTCCCCACAAAAGGAAGCCAAATGACAGACTTGAAGAAAGGACCAAGAGAATACATCTAAAAGGTAAACAAAATATTGCATATCAAAACGAAAATAATAGTATGACCATAAAGAAACTACGTAAATTTCAGCAAATCTAAACGTTTCAGTAAATGAAGGTTATGTGCATTACCCCAAGAATCCCAAAAACAGATAAATATGTAAGGCATGATGCATACTCCAATGAGTTTGGTTACACTTTGTCCTTTTCATACAGAGAAAGGCATTAAACACATAAGCTACTTGCAGATTGAGAAACAGTGGAAATAAAAAAGTCTGATATACATATTATGATATTAGTTACTAATACCTTAAAGAGTTACAGACCAGAAACAAGAAAACTAAACGAAGCAAACTCAATTGTTTTTGGTCCTCGGAACAAGCTAATGGCTTGTTGGAAATAGGATATATGATTTCCTCCGGCAAAGTTTTAACCACAGAGACTGTATTTGATTGCAATAGACCATACTCTGGAACAGAAAAATTCACCCCATTCTCTAATGCATTATCAATAGACAACCGAAGGCTGCCATTTTCTGTGTCTGTTACTGCGGAGACCGGTCACCAATATCGCCCGCCTCGGAAACAGTTTCACTTTCAATTTCATCATCTATTTGAGAAGATGTCACTCTAGATAAACTTAAAGATCGCCTTCTGAATGAAGAATTTGCACTGGTTGTACGACCAAACGATCCAGTCCGCCCAAATTCAGAGTTATTAGTACCACCATCCATCACCCTTTACCGGAACCGCAGGAACCTCTATGTCTGCAACATATTTGTGGTGTTGATTCAAAGGCTGAGAATATGTGACGATGTAATAAATATTTGTACTCTATGTCTGACGGTGATAATAAATATTTGTACTCTCTGTTAGCTGATTGTCAGCTACTCCTCTTCTGATAAACTAACAAATAGACGCGAAAGAACGAGTGATGATACCTGCACTGACCTCTTCCCTACGAAAAGTCAAGCCCGAAAATTCAAGGGCACAAACAAATATACTTTATCTGCAGAAAGGTCGGCTACGAATGATGCAAGAGAGAGACAAGTAAACAAAATAAAATATATATTTAAATGAAATCTCAAGCACAGGAAGTCATTTGCAAAGCATTGGGAAATCATGAAAATGGCACTAATGTGAAATTAAACTTGGGACGTCAGCTCGTTTTCCAACTACATGATTCAATTACTTTTAAGATTTCGACAAATGAAAACATTGATTAGGTAATAAACCCAAAAAAATTTGGGTACAGGAATCACCATATATATATATATATATTGACCATGTTGCCTTTACCAGAAAATTAAGATTTCAAATAAGTATTCTGCCAGAGGAAAAAGCTTGAGATGATGCAGGGGCAAAACAAAATTGCCGTGGGATTGTTAGTTCCTTCAAAGTTTCAAGAACTTAAAATATCTATTGTGATATACATTCTTTTAATTAAATGAGAATATTATTTGAATTTATTATTTTTAAGTTTAAATTTTTATTTAAACAAGAATAATGATAAGATGTGATATGATTTTAATTTTATTATTTGAATTTAATTTTTAAGTTTTAAAATTTTAAACATAGATAATAATAACAAGTGATTGAAATTTGAAAAGAGTTTTGATTTTTTAAATGAAGATAATAATAATAACAATAATTATAATTATTATTATTATAATAATTTTATTTTTATTTATTTTATTTTCTTTTCAAGCAAAATATAAACACGATCTTTTTCTTTGTCTCCTACTTTATTTATCACGCACAAAAGAAAAGAATTTCTCAGAGTTTTATAAATTATTAAAACTTTTAATCAACAAAGGCACGAATTTAGTTATTTTTTATAAATTATTATTTATTTTAATTGTTATTTTTATATATTTTAATCTAGATTAAATAAAATTACTTATTTAATGTTATGAATTATTGTTTACTTTAATTTTATTAATTTTATTAAGATTAGTTATTATATATTTTAGTTTAGATGAAATAGAATTCTTATATTGATGTTATGACATATCCTATGATTTAACTTATTTAAAACCATTAAATAGAATTCTTAATATTAAATTAGTGAATTGATCATATTAGAACTTTCCATTAATTTTCTAAGCATATTATCTATAAAATTTTTTAAACCAAAATTCTAACAAGTATGCTTATTGCAATTTCTAGGATATCAATCTTCATATATTATGGATACTATAGAATTTTATTTTATAGAAAATAAATTTAAATTTAATTTTATACAAAATTTTGAAATTAGGTTTCCAAATTTAAAATTTTCTGTGTTCTGTGCTTTTATTATATATTGTAAATTATTTAAAGCATCAAATGGCTTTTAAAAATTGTAAAAATTTTATATGCTCATTTTGAGTGTTCTATAAATTTTAGAATTTTTAGAGTTGTATTTAATTATTTATAAATTTTAGTTTAAGTGAACTTCAATTCTAAAATAATTCTAGAAATATTATTATTTATGAAATATTCATTATTTTAAGATATGAAAAGACCTTAGATAATAATAAAATTTTTTATTTTATTTTGTATACATATTTACCGTTTTGCCTATAAATTTCGTAATTTTTGAAAACATATTTAAATATTTATAAATTTAGTTTAAGTGAATCTCAATTATGAAATATTTTGGAAAAGTTTATATTTTGTTAAATTTTTATTATTTTCAAATACTAATAGGCCTTAAATAATTATAAAAATTTTTATGGTTATATATGTTTACTGTTTTGTGTATAAATTTCATAATTTTTGAAAATATATTTTAATATTTATGAATTTTCTATTGAACATTGTGTATTTTTAAAGTATTATTTATTATTTTAAAAATATTTCTTGAACCTAAAATATTACAAAATTTTTATATGTAATATTCTTAGGCGTGCTCAAAAAATTTATAAAATTTTAGTTTGATTTGAGTTATAGATTGAGAGTTAAATTTTTATATTCGTTAGTGGTTTTGCTTAGCTTTTATAAGTGGGTAGTGTAGACATACAAACTTTTGTTATATTTATCTATGTATTATGTCAAGTGTTTTGATACAATAGTTTATTATTATAAGAAATTTAAAATTTTCAAACGACCATTAGAGGTAGTTAAAGATTTAAACTTATATTAAGGTAAGTAATTTCATTTATGATATTTATTGGGTTATTTTTGTATTATGTTTATGAAATATTTTATGACATAATTATTTGACTCCAATGTTTGTGAAATAATTGATTATTTCATAAATATATTTTACATTATAAATTACATATTTTTTTAAATATTTTATCAATTGTTTATAAAAACTATTGTTTGATTGTAAAATTTATTAAATGCTTTGTAAGTAAATTAATGTAAGTCATCATGTTATGAATGATTCTTATATAATTAATTAAAATGAAATATTTTGGTTACTTTGTCAATAGTGTTATATTATGATTGTGGCTTGAATCGACTATGATCATATATCTAATTATCTAAACTAGTTGGTAATTTATTTTGAGTGTGCACATGATTATGATTCTATTAATTAACCGAATTATTGGGGTACAAGTAATATTATGTGACGTAAGTAATTGAATATGTTTTTTTTAAATGATGTTTATATGTTTCTGCACATATAAGGTTTATGAAATATGATTTGATATATTATGTTTTTAATGTTTATGAATATCAAACTCGCAGTTATTGTGAGAAAAAACTTCTTTAAAGTTATATTTGTGCATGATATTTAAATGAAATGGCTTGCAAATTTTTTTTATACATATGAAAATTAAAAAAAAAATTTATGTATATATTATGGATGATATTACTTACTAAGTTGACTGTTTATTCATTGTCATTTACTTTTTGCAAAATAAGTTGTTTAAACTTTTAAGTGTGTTAGATTACTTGGATAATGTCTGGAGATTTTTATTTATTTATATTTTTATGATGAATAAAAAGTATGCAATATATTTTAGATATTATCTTAGAACTTCGAGTTTAATTTTGGTTATTGTGAAAGTAAAATGATTTAAGAATAATTTATTATTAATAATAAAATATTTTAGTTAATAAGTTGTTACTGTAAAATTTAGCACTTGGATACAAAATTGTGCACCTTAATTCGATATGTGCGATATTTATGGGACATTATACATGTTAATCAAACAGTAAAAATAAAAATAAATAAATAAATAAAACAAGAAAAAGGACAAAATAATAAAGTGAAGCAAAAGACTAAAAGCAAAGCAGAAAGTTGTTTTTGTGACTATATTCCAAAGAAAACTTGGATCCTCCACCGTCTCTGTAGAATGAAAGGATGCTGAAATTATTGAAGAATGAAATAGTTTTTTAGATTAATCAAACCAGAACATGACCACCAACTGTAGGTTCAATAATTAATGGGACTCTTTATTAAAAAAAAAGAAATAAAATATGATATTCAGCTCTCAAAACAGAAGAACACGCCTTTCTGTTGGTTATGGAAAGATCGAATGTGCTGGGGCCAAAACACACCGTTTTGCAGTACCCTTGCATATATGAAAGTAAAACAAATTAATCAAAACTGACAACAGTAATTGAGTAATACCCAATTACTGCTGAAACACAAAATCACATTTTTGTTTTTTTACTTTTTCGGAATTTGAAGTCCTCAACTGAAGGGGAACAACACAGCGTAAAGCAAATCAAAGCTAATAGAATATGAATAAGGTACAATACAATTACAACCATTCAAGGCAAACTGATAAACTTTCCTGTGCCTTTTAACATTATAGTAATCAATAATTGAACGTGCAAGTTTAATCATGCAACTGAATTATTCAAATGAAACACTAGCTGATAGTTGAAAACTAAATAAACAAACAGAAAAAGAATTAAATAAATTTGATTAAGCAGTTTAAAAGCAAGTCAAATCACGAGATTTGAAAAGACTACAATAGAATAAATAAATTCTCACATCCAGTAAGATTCATACCCGGCCCCGTCCAAAGATCTTCAGAAGATCTCTCGCAAGCAACGGAAATGTGGATGCGAGGATGCTAGTGTTTTGAAATGGGAATAATCAGTGCACGAATGATATACGATGGCGTTAACGTGAAAAAGAATATCCGAGAAGAGGCCAAAATTGGCCTTCTCAACGGCATTTCGGTGCAGCTGTTTCAGCGTATCGGGAACAGTACGAATAGAAGAGGGAGGAATTCGAAGTAAAATTAGAAACTCTGCTTGTTCGTTTGGTTCGTTTGTTGCCCAATATTACAGAGCACAACTGACGCCACGTTTGTTTGTTATGTAGACGAATTGTCGCCACATTTTCTTACGAGCATATGACTTGTCGTTTGTATCTTGAACCAGATCACTATTCGACATTCCACTTTCTTAAAAATTTGTGGGTTTACTATAATATATTCATAAATAATAGTCACTTTAAATAATTGATAACGATCGTTCAATATAAAAGGAATGGGTTATTCGATTTGCTAACTATTAGTAACTTAAAATATCAGAGATTGAGGCTGAGAAGGCAGGCAGGCACATTCTTTTTATCCTTGATTGATACGTGAACGACGGATAGACAACGTAGAAGTTCAACCGTCCGTCATTTCTCTTTTTCAATTTGAATATCGGCCATTAATATTTGCCGGTGAGATTGATAGAAGTCAATGCCGTAACAGCATTGCTGGGACGCGTGGGATGTTTTAATTGGCTTGGGGGTAGAACGAGGATTGTACGTGATCCGATGGAGATGCTGTCGTCCGTTGGTCCTTCTATTCTAAACCCATGTGAAGTCATCATTCTTATTACTGTATGGAGGACGTGACGTTCGTTCTGTGAACGACACGTCGTCTTTACTGACCAACAGAGTGATTATGCCTTCTTTTTTGGACGAGATATATTTTAAAGGCAATAACACTGTTTTCTTTTTAATAATTTTATTTTACTAAATTCCTGAATAAACATAAATTAATGAATTAAAAATATATAAATATGTGGATAAACCTCGCCACTGCTATTACCTGCCTTTTAGCATTTCCGCGTATGAATGAGAGCAAAAGTCAAACTCAAAACGGATAAATCAACAAAATTTCCAAACCGTACGATGCAATCTAATACTTTCAACAAGAAATCTCCACCGTCCGATCTGTTACTAATTTGGTCCCTGCCTATCTCACTCGAAGGACCTCGCTCGCTCTGCTCTGACACACCTGGATCTCAATTCACCCGCCACGCCCGCACTTGGCCATTGACCAAAAACAAACCTTAAAGCTACAGCTTCTAGAACGTTCTGGAAAATACTGAACCCCTCCTTCTAGAACCTTCTAGTCAATGGCCGAGGTTCAGAGATCCGCTGGTACAGTGAAGTGGTTCAGTGCACAGAAAGGCTTCGGATTCATCACTCCCGACGATGGCGGCGAGGACCTTTTTGTCCACCAAACCTCCATCAAATCCGACGGTTTCAGGACTCTCTCCGAAGGCCAGCCCGTTGAATTCGCCGTGGATGTTGGAGAAGACGGCCGTACGAAGGCCGTCGACGTGGAGGCGGCCTCCAGATTCGGCGGTTACGGAAGACGTGGAGGCAGAGGCGGGGGGTTTTATGGCGGGAGGGGAAGAGGCGGCGGCGGCGGCGGTTATGCTAGAGCTGGGAGAGGAGGAGGTCGTTTAGGGGAAGGTGGCGGCGGAAGTGGTGGTGCTTGTTTTAACTGTGGAAGAACGGGGCATCTAGCGAGGGATTGTTATAGTGGTAGCGGCGGCGGTAATAGAGGTGGTCGGAGATACGGCGGAGGCGGAAGAGGAGGGGGAGGATGTTATAATTGTGGGGAGGAAGGGCATTTTGCGAGGGATTGTCCGAATAATGAATAGAAATGAAAGACCCAAAAAGTGGGAGAAGAAGAATATATGATGGGTGAGAAGTTCTTGATTTTCGTCGGGAATTGTTTCCACCTTTTTGTGTTGGATTAATTATTTGGGTGATTGTTTTTTGGGTTTAAGTTAATTGTTTTAACATCATTTGATTTGCTGCTTTTTTTTAAAAAAAAAAAAACATGTCGTGCAATATGAAATGGAAAAAGCATAATATTTATTGTTGCTTATTTTGCTTCTATTGCTCGGAATCCTTACTTGTTTAGAACTTGTAAATCTTCTTTAACTTTAATGTTTGAGTTCGTGCTTTCTAGAATGTCGTTTTTACAACAAAAAAAGCATATCATATCCATTAATATTATGTTGGTAAACGTCATGCTTGCAATATTTGTATCCTAAACTTCTCAAATTGGGGATAGAATATTGTGGAAGTTTTTGTTGCCTTGTTTCTTATTGTAAACTTAGTTTCTTATTGTATGTCCAAAAGATAGATATGTGAGTCTCTTTAGAGTTTTTCTTGTCTTTGATGGTGCATCAACTGCCTTATTTGTCAATTGCCATCAACACTTTGAAGGTCAAACGAAACTTCGCGCTGTATGTGCGGACTCATCCTATCTATTTCCGTTAGAAGGAACAAGGACCGTGTCATACTTGTGTGGTTGGCCTTCAGTTGTCTAATTCTTATCCGTGTTTAGTAATTGATGAGAGGGTGGCATTAGGCAGGAAAAGATTGCATATGCCTTGCTTTTGGGCTTTTAGCGCATGAGGACGTATCTCTTGGTTCATTTGTGCTTTGTAGTCTGTCCTTTTCCTTTTAACAGATGGCTTATATTTTCTTCTATAATCTTTGGTGTGATTACCCAAAAAAGAAACAAAGGTTGCACCTAATAGACTAATATTTAAATGATAATGAATGAATAAGCAGTGTTAAATTCTTGTTGGCGATGCGCGCAACAGACAGGAGTTTGTGTTCTTGAAGTCCTTCTATCTAGTGGAATAGATATTCCTGTGAATGTGAATTCTAGTAGAGAAAAAATGAAACAAAGAGATGGTGATTGAATTTCTGAGTTAACCACAAATTTTATGTTTCTGCACAATGAAATTAGCAGATTTTAAATTTGAAAAATTAAGAGTTAATGCTTGTTTGGTCGATTAATGTTATATTTTCCCTTGATGCTCTACAACTGATTGTAGAATGCTAATAATATTAGGAATGCTGGAAGTTATTATTCGTACAATGTTATATCAGGAGCCCTGTTCTCTTATGGAAGATATTACACTGCCTCAATTGACATTTTTCATGACTTGTGTCTTCATACTCATGACTGGTTATTTGTTTAGGCTCTTGTATTTGACAATTAACTGATCTTCTCTGTGTCTCACTATGAAGCATGCAAAGTGGTTAGATTTTCCTATTAGCATTTTTAAATTAAGAAAATTTTGGACGACGAGGGGTTCCATTCCCTTATTTTTCTGGAATAGATATTCTCCAATGGGGTTCATGCCTCCAAAATTCAACATCTATTCTCCCTTCTATGGTTTCACAAGCGTACGAACTGGTTTTTTGTGATATTTTGAAAGATTGGATTACAGTTGCACAAAATGCAAAAATCTTCACACCAAAGAACTTATCAAAACGGAAAATGTAATGTGACTTGGTCTTTATTAGCTTCCTGAGTTACTCGCATTTTTAACTGTGATTGCCAAAGTAGAAACTTCAATTTTTTACATCCCAGGAATCACAAGTCAATGTATGTGTCAAGTTATGCTGTCTTTATGAGATCAACTTTGTTCATCAGAATAGCAGCAATAAGAGTTTAGGAGAAGAATGAGAAATGAGATTCATCCTGTGATACCTAGGCTTTGCAAATCCCAAATGACTTCGCTAAGTTCTGTACTATGGTATTTATTTTTAGTTATGTGTCTCCTTCATCGGGATATCTGAAGTATGTACTTGTTCCTTATTCTGATATGCTCTCATATTTGAGCTCTTAGTGGAACCATGGATTGCAGCCTCCTGTTTCTTTAATTATCTTCCCTGGTTGTCTGGGTAAGGATTCAGGATTCTCAATATTATGTTTCTCCGAATACAGTTTTAAAACTTGGTTTTCGAGGATGATAAATCACCAACGCACATAATATTGCTAGCTGCATTGCAGAATTCCAAAGAAATGCATTTTTTTTTAAATTTCTTTTCTTACGATATCTGTCAAATCCTGTATACTTTCAATCATCATATCTAGAGATTGACCACTATACAATTCAAATTTCAAATTGTGTTTAGGTTTTCAACTCTCGGGATAGTTTTAAGTCAGAATTTCAACTTTAATGTTGGGGTTTTCAAGTTTTAGGAAAGAGATCTCTAAGCTTTTTATTGGCATTTGTAAATTTACGTGCATGCATATCAGTTGTGCCATGTACCAAATTTTAAGGATATAATGTTTAGTTTTAGATTGTACTGTAAAATGAGGATGCAATACGTGATAGCTTCTTTGAAATGTGAATCAGTGGAGCTAGGATAATAGCTTAAGAGTAATCAAAATTCACCCAAATTGACGAGTCCTAAGGAAGAAAACACTGATGGGTTCCAAAATATTTCAGTGCAGTGAACTGAGGAATGGCAAATGGCAGCCTCGTGCAGAAACTTCCATAGAAACTTTGAAGAGTTTTGACCAACGATCCCACACTTTTCAGCTTCAATTTTAATGACAATTTCCTTCCTCTCTCTACTGCGGACTTCACTCTCCCTGTCTGCATCTTTATTTTCAGAGAAAAAAGAAATCGGGGCAAAAGCATGTGATACATGATGCTGCGTTTGCCATTACAGAATGATGATAGTCACTGGTCGGGAGGCGATGACAGAAAAGTCCATCCACATGACGACACGTGTAGTCCCAACGTGTCTGTCAGTCAAGACTGCGTAAAAGTTGACTGACATGACAACAACAGGACCCACACACGTGTGCCTTATCCAGCACGAATTGAATTTTTGACGAAGATTTGATTCTTCTTGTACAAGCTTGCAAAACAAATGGATACAAATATATCTTAAAAGGTGGGTTAAACTAAGGTATATTTATGTATTGTATTAATTTTTTTAATTTTTATTTTATTAATTTTAAATTTTTTATTTATATTTTAAAATACTATTTATTATATATTTTAAATTTTTTATTTATATTTTAAAATACTATTTATTATATATTTTAAATTTTACATTATACGTTTTAAATTTTTATTGTAATTTTTAAGTCTTATTTATTATTATTTTATATATTTTAATATTTTTATTTTAAATTTTACAAAAATTATTTCAAATATTCAACATACAAATTTTTTAACTATAACGATATATATATTATATATGTACCATAACCAAATTTTTTATTAGGAGAATTTGCGTTTGTTTTTATTGGTTTGCACTACAATACAATCGTATGCCCTTAACAAAAAATAATATACAGAGTATTTTGTATTGCATTTGTTTTTTTTGGTTATTGCTTTGAAAGTGCTTGTCAAAAAAATCACTTGCAACCATCGAATGCTTAAAAGAAAAAGCATGAAATCATGTTAATTAAAAATCTTTGGCCCCCACCACCTTACTCAACAACCAGATAGAAGATTCGGGTCCCCATTAATCTTGGAAGTTCATTGGAGGAGCTTGGTCAAAAGCAGATTTCTTTTATAAACAGATAGCCAGATACATTGATTTTGAAGAAAGAAAGAAAGAGAAATAATTGGAACATTTCAGGACGACCAGACACTGCTCAAGATAATCTAAACACACCCCACCACATGCAGCCGCTTGATTAGTTGATCATCTTAGTCAAACTAACCTTATATTACTGTATTAACATGATTTTCCTTTTTCTTTAGAAGTTGTTGTTGATTTTCCTTGAAGAAAAGAAGGAATAAAAAGTGCTTTTCAGTTGCAGAAAAGCTTTTTGAAGATGAGTAGTGGGCATCAGGTATTGATTTGCCTTTGCAACTTTTTTTATTCCTTTTCCCTTTCCGAGTTGTGTCCATTTCTCTTTTCAGAGTGAAGGTCACTTTAAAGTAATTAGATACCTAGCTAGGGAAGGTATATGCCAAAAGTTATGATAAGCACAAACCCTTTGGTTCCCTTGTGGGGATCCTCCTCCTTATTTTGTTTAATCATATTTAAAAATTTGTAGCCCATAATCTTTCACAGTACATGAAAATTAATGAACTAAATTTTGAATTATAGTTATTTAATAAAAATGAATGTGTCAAATCATAAATTCTTATGCAGATATATTATATATCTCATTACTAAATTGTTATTTAAATTTGTTATTATTGATCAATTAAAAAAATAATTTTATTTAATTATAAGAATAATGACTCAAATTATGGTATTGTATCAAAAGAAGCCCACTCGAATTCAATTCAATTAATAATTATATCATTTTGTATAAATTTAAACAAATAAATTTTATATCGTAATTGTATTAAATAAATCAATCGTATCAAATATTATTATTTCTATTTAATTATCTGAAATTTCATGTTGTATTAGATGTTTCAAATTCCTAAATAAAACACAATCATAATAAAAGAAAACAAAAGTGATTCAACTTGTTGAAGATGAATCACAAATATTGGCAAATTGGAAAATGTTCATGCAACCCAAGATTATAAATACTTGAGTCACAAACAAAGTACACTGAAAACCTTACAAAATCTTTCAATCTTTAATGGGTATTCAGTATCAATCAATAATTGAATGTGTGTTTCATTCAGATGCCTAAGCCAAATGGGAAAATGGTTGGATTCGCAGATAATGAAATGAACATTTTCCATTTGTCGTTTTAAGACATGTACAAAGAGAAATACATCAAATTAGGCATCCGTCCATCAAACTTCAACTAGCTTAGCCTTAACTTTAGCTTATATAGCTAGGACCACAACAGACTTTGCTGCCGACATGCAAAGCTGCCCCCATTGCGTAGCACCGCCTATTTATGGCTCGAGAATCGCCACACTTGTTTTAATTCTCTCGTCATTTTCACTACTGATTTTTGCTTGTTGCTAAAGTCAGGCATGCATTCACATTTACATGGCACTTTCAGTTTGGCATTTTCATTTTATTGCTAACATCAATTAATTGATTATTTGATTTTTTAAAATGAAATGAATGTTATAGAACAATTGAAGTGATACTAGAAGAGAAAGTGAGAGAGACCTGTATATAAATTTATATAAAGTAAATCCCACAAAAAAGCAAGGGAGTTTGCATTAATTTCTTAAAGAGAGATTAATGATCAACACGCAAATTACAAGTGTATAGGGGTGGCCATGAATATGATTTGCCATCACACCTTATAATAATCTGAGAAAACCCATCAACAACAATACCTCTTACGAGAATGAAAATATCCCCAAAAATAGAGTTACAGAATCCCAATCTTTTACGCACTTACATATATGTATCTCTTAATCTGTTAACAATTTAGGAAATATGGGAAATATTCCTTTTTTCTCTTTAATTTCTCAAGCTTTATGAGGAGGGCATTGATAACACTTGGTAAATAAACCAAATGTATTAACTTGTTGTATGAAATTAAGCATACTTGCCCATCCTCCAAACCCAAATCCCACAATCAAAACCCACACCACCACAAAAATATTCATCGTGTACAATCCTACCCAGCCTCCCAACTGCTTTGGTGCTCTCTCTACCGCATTCTGTAAATTAAACAATTAAAATGGAAAATATTAATTAAGATTCATGTGATATAGTTAAATCTAAAGTGATTAAAAATGACTAACCTCTCTGGCTGCAGCAGGAGCAAAAGTGATCATATGTGCTAACGCAGGAATGATGTAAACAGTGAAGCTTACAAGAAGAGAACCAACAGTAGAATTGATAGGACCAAAGAAAGGAAAAATTATTGCCAGAAACCAAATGGGAATCACTACAGGCAATCTCGCCAAAGCTCTCTTGAAAATGCTTTTTGTGTTGTGAACACCAATGAATTTCTCCCACACAAAGTATAGAGGAGTGCATGCAAATCCAAATGTTATAAACTGCAGAAAAAAATATATGATAATTTTTTCTTCTGTTAGTATTGCTTCATTGGGAAGTGAATGTTACGGGTGGAGGTTATGAACATAAAGTTTTGTAGCGATTACTTGATGGATAAGCATGAGAACGACGGCAGTGTCTCGGAATCCGGTCCTCGGAAGCAAGGCTAAAGCATTGGAATGAGTAAGAAGCATGTCTCCAAAGGCCCAGTATACAGCAGAAGCTGATGGTAAAGTTAGGGTTAACACATAAAGTGTTGCCACCAAGTATATTAGCTTGAATTTCTGTGGCTTCCACATTGCATGCATGATCTCGCTGCATATATGCGAAGAAATAAAGTTGCAATTTCGATCAATCATCGCTCTATTCATAAATTTGTATAATGTTTATGCGATTGTGTAGATTCTTACACTGTGACAGCATGTCCACCAAAAGTGTAGAGAATATTAGTAGCTCCGGTAAAGTAAAGCACCATCTTTGTTGGACCCGAATGCTTTACTCCTTCAACCTTGAAAACCCATACAAAACAAAGGAAATTGTAATGGAAGAAAAACGAAGACAGATTTGAACTTCTGAATTTGATTGTTATAATTTACCTGTCCGTGAAGGAGGGATGCAACGGTAAGATACCAAGCAGTGTAAGAAGTCATCATAAGTCCCAAAAATGACCAAATTCTATAATTGTGGAACGAGGGAATGAAAACAGTTGTTGCACAACATGCTCCAAAGATGTAGGTCCAAGTTCTCTTGTCCAGATTGTCGTTTATGTAGTAGATGTTGCTGCAACGCATCGTTCATTGAAGAAGATTAGAACAAAAGATTAATCATTTATCGACATCGTAATTATATAACTGATTGAATTATAAATACCTTGCACAAGCAATTAACTGGATTACAGATCCGAATAGCAGAAAAGTGCAGTTGAAAAACAGGCCTAGATTCCTCCAGTGTTTCCCCAGTAATCCATCCAGAACTTCAAACCACTGTCACGCATAGAAATTACAAAATATTTCGAGGAAGAATTTATTTTATCAATTCCAAGAAAGTTTTGATTAATTCTTTACCTGAATCACATGATTTCTGAAATCAACTTTTTCCCTTTCCTTTCTTGTTCTGTATTCAACATAAAGTATACTAATAAGGTAAGCAGTCCAGCTTCCCATCAATCCATAAAACAGCTGAAAAAGAATCCCCGATAACATTCCCAGTTGTGAAAATGAATATGGCAGTGTGAGAAGCACTTGTGCAACCTGGAAAATTCACCCAGAAAAAATCATTACCATGCACGCATGCATGCAATCGTTCTCTACAGAATATTATTAAGTATTGCTTGAAATTTTGCCTGGTTAGAAGCGCAGCTAAACCATGCATCATAAACTGAACCACCATGCCAAAAGAAGCTTGAAACTTTGCTCTTGTTAGAAGACTTTGAATCTCCTTCTCTTTCCATTTCAACGTAGTTTCCGGCTATAACAGTCTCAACTTTCTCTGAAGCCATGGCTATAGCCCTTAGAATTTACTCGAAGTTGGGAGGACTAATGAAGGAATTTGAGAGTCTATAAATAGATAAAAAGAAAACGAAGTGCTTATTCCCTTTGTTTTTTGAAAAACTTAATGAGCAATAATTGATTCAACCTAGTGTGGACCAAACCAGGGTCTCCTTCAAGAATGTGATAGCATACTAGTTATATTACACGAGATTTACGAAATCATACTCTCCTTTTTCTTTTTGCTTGGTGGGTCTGTCTGCAGACTTTTTATTGGTTGGTGATGTATCTGTGTCACCTGACGGTGAAACTCACATTCTGTTGTTCTGATGGTTCTGTGGGCTTCGCTTGACAGGAAGATATTGGGCCCAAGCTCTCATGATCGCACGAGCGGGGTGGCCCGCCCTCTGCTCTGATCACCAGCAATCCACAAATATTTATTATTGGGTAATCACATTGGGGTCCTAATTTCTTAGTTTTCCATATATAAAGATATAACTTATCTATTTATATAATATGAGTCCTTAATTAATTCCTACGAAAAGATACTAATTACATCCTTATTGATGGAAATGCAAAAAACTAAGGATCTGGATGTTATTATCCCATTTTTATTTATATATGCAACAATAAATTAAAAAATCTCTCTTTTTTTTGTTTAATTAGAGGAGTAATTAGAAAGAAGAAAGAAATTAGAGTATAGGTTTTCTGAAAGTGAAGTGTTACTTAGGGTTAGTGGGGGGAGTCTAAAAATGGAGAGAATGATTGCACTGAAGTGGGCTTAGTGCTAAACATGATTAGTGCCACACGTGTGCCAACTGGCTGTTGCAAAAGATATCTTTAATGAAGTATACGATCAAATTATCATGATTTTATATTTAAACACAACTTTATCATCGTTAGAATATGCTTTAACAGGTGAAAGGAGGGACGTAGCAGGTAATTAGACAGCTCCCAAATGATGAGTGCAGGCAGGTTGATTGCCTTTAACCAAACATGCATCATTTCTTCTTCACTTTTTTTGCAATCACCCATTTGTATTACCTTAATCATTCGAAGTCCTGCTTATGATCAAAATCAATCTGTCCTACTTGATCATTTACAGTCTAGCTTGTGATCAAAATCAATCGGATGGCTATAATCAATTTGGCCTAGCAAGAATGGAAGTACAGTAGATAACAACTGGGGGTAATAATACTTGGGTCGCTAATGCTTTTTCATTTATATCAATTGGGTCCTTAAACACCAATAAAATAATCTAATTACCCTCGTAATGTTGAATTTGGGCCATTGCTATCTTAATACTGAAGGGTATGATAGTCATTCGAATAGGGTTCGGTCTTAAGGGTGTATTTGATATAAGTAGATAAATTATGGACCCAGATGTTATTATCTCATTCCTAATAATTGATAAGGTGATTGTTGCCTGCCCACATGGGTAGGCCCTAAAGCAATAGCCTAACCTTTCATGTGCATCAACTCTGAGAAATAGTACTCCATTCTTTTCATTTGGGCAGCCAAGAAAATCAAAAAAGTAAAAAATGGGGGACCAAAGCAAAAGGCCACCTAAAGTTCCCAAGTAATGAAACAACAGTACTTTTGACTAGGGAGTCGGTCACGTGTAAATAGAAAGCAATGAATGTGTTGTCAATTTCCAACGTGATCGTAAGATGATTTGGCTTGTTTGGATGATGAGAAAATGACACGGGTGGGAATTAGGATTGTTACTCAAATTATAAATTTTGTTGACATCATGTATATTTCTCAAAACTTTTTGTTTTCTTTTCTCTCTAATTTACTATTTATACCAAATTGTTTATAGCAAAAAAATTAAACACAAAAATCTTGTAATAACACATTCTATTGAAGAATGTTGGCATATGTCATTCTCCTACTTCTAATAATAAATTTCAACAGGACCTTGTTTAAATGGGATTATAATTTGAAGTGAAAATATTATACACAAAAATCTTAAAATGACACATTTTGTTAAAGTATAATGACATATAAGCATTTTTACGTATTACCGTGCTCATATTTGTAATGATTCGACTCAAGAGTATAACAATCTCAAATAAAGCCCTATGTGAGGTATACTTACATATTATCCATTTCATACTTTTAGTGATTTTATTTAAAAGGAAATCAATCTTAAATAGCTATGATCAATGTAAAAGATGAGTACTGCTACACATTCATTCTTACGTGACATAATTAAGCGATGCTAAAAGCACCTGTAAGATACACTAATTACACCCCATTTTGTTGTACAATGCAGGACAATTCACTTGTATTAAGTCGGTGTATTCAGAAATCAGAGGAGTGCATTTAGTGTTCACTCTCTTGACCCGGGATGTCTTATCAAATCTGCATGATTGGCTCATTGGTTGTCTCAAATTCTTGACATCAAGTTCAGGGCCAGGCCAGAGTTTCACCGGGCTCACCGCAAGTACGTGATTATGCGAGAACTACACAATCAAAATACCCAGTGGAACTTGATCTGGACTGTGTATTTTTATACAGTATAGTCTTTCCATAATTTGTAGGCAAATATAGTCCGAGTGAATTTTAGTGCAGACGCGGGCTGGTTTCTCCCCCGAATAAGTCTTGACTTGAAACATGAAGTAAAGTCGAAACGAAGGGTGTGGTAAACTTGCGGGAAAGGGAAAGGTCTAGGAAAAGAATCAAGAAATCCTATATCCAATGCCAAGTCTCTGTTTCCTTTGCTTTCATTTTCTCCGTCACCTTCCCCTTTAAATTCACATTCTCCCTCAATTTCTACCCACATGCACCAACAGAAGTTGGCACAACGAAAGAAATGGCTGCTTCCCTTCTCCATTTTCTTTTACCTCTTCTGCTCATTTCATCTGGTAACACCTTTCCCATTCCTTACAAGAGTTTTCTTGCATTGCTTCTATTATCTTTTACCATTTACTGTTCTCATTTTTCTTGGTTTGGCAGTGGCAAAAGTGTCCGAGTCCTCAAGAATTTTTACTATCATAAACGATTGCAAAGAAACAATCTGGCCAGCAGTTAACCCAGGTGATAATTTTAACGGTGGTGGTTTTGCATTAAAATCGGGCCAATCTGTGGTTTTCACTGCCCCTGTTGGCTGGAGCGGCCGGATATGGGGTAGAACTGGATGCAAGTTTGACAAGAACGGCAGCGGTTCATGCCAGACCGGTGCTTGTGGCACATCACTTAAATGTAAAGCCTCGGGTGCACCCCCGGCTTCCCTTGCCGAATTTACCCTCTCCGCTGTCGATTTTTACGATGTTAGCCTTGTCGATGGTTTCAATTTGCCAATAACTGTTACGCCCATAAATGGCAAGGGAAATTGCAGCATTTCTGGCTGTGATGGTGACTTGAGGCCTAACTGCCCGTCGGAGCTGGCCGTCAAATCTAACGGCAAGGTTATCGCTTGCCGGAGCGCCTGCGACGTGTTTAACACCGACGAGTACTGTTGCAGAGGTGTTTACGGTAATCCAGTAGTATGCCAACCAACATATTATTCCAAGAAATTCAAAGACGCATGTCCTACTGCATATAGTTATGCATACGATGATCCAACCAGCATATTCACTTGTTCTGGAACTGATTACGTCGTCACTTTCTGCTCCACCAGGTTAGTCAATTAATTGTTACTGATTATCTAAAATTATTAAAAATTGTATCTAAAATTTGTAAAATTCCCAGGAAGCGGCCGGTGTGCACGTATCATAATAACAAGCTGGTGTGCGGTGGATCAAACGGCTTGAAATCTCTGATTGGTCTACGTTGGCATGTGATGCTTGCTGTAATGTTAATGGTTTCCTTGTGGATTATTTTTTGATATTCAAAAGTGATGTATCCCATATTTCTTCGCTGATTCGTTATGAAAGTGATTGTAAATATGAATTCGTTATCGTATTATACAGTGAATCACGATTGTCGTTCGTCTTTCCCCGAAGGATAAAATGGTCTTTCTGGTAGATCTTCCTTTGTGGGCTTGGGACTCGGCCTAATGGGATATAGGCGGAGCCCAATCGAGTTGCTTATTTATTGCTTCGGTACGGAATGTGTATGTTCAACCCTGCAAAGGCTACAGGAAGCGAAAAACTCATCGAATTAATATCTTTTAAAAAAATTAACAATTAAAATAAATTAAAAACAATGGCGGCCGGCGGAAAGGTCTCGTTCAAGGTTACGCTTACCTCCGATCCGAAACTTCCGTTCAAAGTGTACGCGAATCTGCAAGCAAATTTTTTTTTTTTTGGAAACTTGATTTTGTCGATTATCGTCGAACTTAAAATTAATTTTTGTTTAATCTATAAAATCTCAGGTTTAGCGTTCCCGAAGCGGCTCCGTTTACCGCCGTTTTGAAATTCGTGGCGGAAGAATTCAAAGTTCCTCCGCAAACCAGCGCTATCATTACCAATGGTAATTCCTTATTTCGTGTTGCTTAATAATTTTATTTATTTTGTGCACTTTTTTATGTCCCGATTATTAATAATTCTCGTAATTTTTTTCCATTTAATGTTTAATAGCTTGATTTTGGATGGGTATGAGTAATCGGGAAAGAAAGTTGTATCCAATGCGGGAAAATATCTGAAAATTTGTAATGGTCTATGTGATTTTACCGATTTTCTGTGGTTTCTTCGCTAGTATTTTTTTTCTTTTGATTTGGCATTTGTTAGAATCTTTTAGTTATGAAGGTGGGATGATTTTCATTAGAAATCTATGAGAATCTATTAAAAGTTTTTAGTATATCTTGCACAAATTCTTATGAAGGCTATTTTCTGTCTGACTTTAGATGATACGGGAGAGTCTTTTGGATGAATTTTTATTGTCTTTGAGGTACAAGATGGAGATTTTCTATTGTGTAAATTGCTTTCTCCACGACTTCATGTAAAGAAAAAATGCACTTTACTATTGATTATTGTTTGAAGCCTAAAGATAGAAAAGTGCTTCCTTCGCCACTTTATGTTTTGCTTCCATTTTATCAACTTGAAAAGTGTAGGAGGAAGGTAAACGAGAAAAGCAGTGATAAAATTGAACAAAGATGACCCATACAAGCTACCTTTTACTATTGATGTAATGTTTAGAACCTTCAAAAACATCTTTATTCTACCTCGTTTCCAGTAATCGTAATCTGCCCTATAAATAGTTCTGTAAGGTGAGATTCAAATACCTGTTATTGTTAAGTTAAAAAGATATTCAACTGTATAGTTTCTGGTTTGCAAATATTTTCACTCTATATGTCTAATCAAATCTCACTCAAAAGACATTGCTTGTTATGTGCAGATGGAGTGGGAATCAATCCTCAACAAAGTGCAGGTATTCCGGTGCTGGCTTTCTTTTTTACTATTCTTGCTATTTTTTTGAAAGTAAATGCCGATGTATTGAGTTCCAATATACGGGATTATCATTTGTTAACTTCCTTTTCCGCACACAATTGCCCTTCTACAGAAAAACTATTTTGCAACAGTTGAAGCATTAGTATTTAAAAAAGGAGGTTAGCTTCTGATTTCAATTCAAATTAATATTTTCATCCGGAGCCCCCAAGGAAGAAGCATGTGGTGTATTTGGATCAAATTTAAAAAGGGTTTAATTGTCAACTGGGTCAGATGTCATATCTGCTGGGGTCACCTAAGAGTTTTTGGATAGTTTTAAGAGAAGGTTATAATGTTTATTAGCTTAGTATTGTGTGTCTTAGTTCATTAATTATGATTATGTACTAAGTCAATCAGAAAAGGTTTTTCCCTATTAAAAATATATATAAAACGAAATTTCCTTTTGCATAGACATGTTGACATGCTAGCTACTGACAATTGGAATGATGGGTTTAAGCAGTCTGTGTGAATCATAGATTTCACCGGTTTTGTCAGGCAATGTCTTCCTCAAACATGGTTCTGAGCTACGGTTGATTCCCCGTGACAGGGTTGGAGCTTCGATGATGGCAGAAGCTGCATTATTATTAGAATGAATATATTGGTTCTGCTTCTTTGGTTAAAGCTTTATCCAATGTCTTGAGTTTCCTGTACCTTTGATAAACATAAACCCTGTGATATGAAAGGTGGTCTATTTTATAGTTCTGAAAGAATTAAAAGGAAACTTTGATACATTAATATCTTACTCGTCACAACCATAAATATATAACTAAATAAATAATTAATGGAATGGCACAACAATGTAATTTAGTTGTTAATGTTAGGTGTTATTTCTGGGTTGAAGAAATAGATCAGACTTGACCATTTGCTTATTAGCCTTCCTGCCTTAAGTCTTGTCTGTTTGCTGATACTGCAGTTCATTGCCGTGTCTGCCCGAGTTTAAGCAGAGAGTACCAAAATGAAAGTGTTTGTGAATGTTGAGTTTGATTAACACAATCTTTTAAATGACAGATGTTTGGTATATTATTTCTTCCGTCTCTTGGGTAATCAATTTCGTTTTAAAATCCTAAAGCAGAGTGACATTCTTGAATATTTCTGGCTTGTAGTGTTATCTTGTATTGGAGAACTCTGGTCATGTTCCTGGATGGTGTAGATGTTGGTACATTGAGTGTATGTTTTAGTCTGTATTTTGAATCTGATGCTTTCCTGTCATATGTTGATATAAGATGTGTGTTACGTAACTGTGAATGCCTGAATGCCAAGAGATTCGGTGAGGAATAAATTGTGGAAAGCTCTACTAGTATTAGATCTCCCTGAAGGCCGACGAACCTTAAAATTTCTTTGAAGACTTAAAACATCTAATGCCTATAGGCACAGCCATATTGTTTTGCTGCCTACCAAGCGAATCTGTCATAGGCTGCCACAGTTTCTTGAAACTATAATACATCTATGAAAATTATGAGTTGCAGACGGACATAACACAAGCTCAATAAGCCAGGAAACAACATAACCTGGAAGGGGGCGGCTCTAATGACACGAAGAAGGCTCACAATAGGCTTCCTCTAACCAAGGATATTGGTACATACTAATATGAAAATTACTGGTAAGTGCGATTTTGCATAGATTCGGCGTGTAATAGGTTTTAGGGATATTTGATGGTCATTTTCACCCTCAAACATTAGCAGGAAATATCAAATTTCAAGTTAGACATAACAACTTTTGCACTGGATCTCACATACTATGTATTACATGATCAAAATGGCATGTTGTGTGGTACGATAGATGTCACGATACAATTATTGTACCAGAGGCAAGCCCCTCTTTAATAGCAGGTTCATTGAAAAAGTTAAAAGAGTTAGCGGGGACACAAGCATTTAGCAATTCATCTACCGAAAAAGTGGCCCGGAATTGACAATTGAATCTCTCTGACAATTGCATACACACATATGATGCATCACCTCTTATTAAACAAGCAGCAGGAAGCGGTACTAGCCCCCTACCCCACAATGCTTATCAAGTTACTCGCAGCAAAACCCCATATTCTGGTATTTATGTCAATTATTAATAAATAAGTAGCTTCTCAAACTCCCAACGGCATGTATAATCATTTAGATGAAAGTTGTTATTGCTACAGCTCATAATTTTTATTGTTGACACCAGTTTTTTGCTCAATGCCAACTCCCAAATTCTTCCTAGATTTTTCAGGTTTCCACTGCAAAATAACGACAACTCAGAGATACCGACTTCTTTAGCAAAGTCTCTTTGAGACTTAAATTAAAAGAATGATAATTAGTGTTTTAAAATCAAAAGGACATAATAACAATTCTCAAGATAATATTTCTTACTTATTTTGAAAATTGTTTAATTGCTTCTTCCAACAGTAGGTGATTATCAAATAGTGTCCTTGTAATAGGTGGTTACTCTAACAAGTAGTTTTTTTTTTAAGTGAGCGGTTAGATTTTATAAATTTTAATTGTTAGTATCTTCGAACTCTCAATCGAATTAAATTTTGAGAATCTCTGTTAAAGTATTAAACTCTTTAGTTTGTCCACGTTGTCGAGATCTCGGAAAACAGTTGTCACTACAAATAGCTAGCTATCAATGTTATTCGGTGACAATCTTACTTGAACCAATACCTTCCCTTTGAAAAATCTGGGTATTCTTTGTTAGGATAAAACACGTAACTGTTTTAAAATACTTGTCCCCGAGCAAAAATTAACAAATTGTAATATAAATATGCGTGCGCGCGCGTACCACGAACAAATAGTTAATAGAAGAAGAAGCTCAACCTCTTGGGGCCAAGTGGGTATTTGGAAATGAAGTGTTGTCTTTTAACGTAGCTCAGGACAAGGCTACAGAGATGAATAGTTGACGGGTATTTGTTTGAACCTCTTGGGCCAAATGGGTATTTGCTTATGCATAGAGATGAATGTTCAAAGTCATGGGGTGCTAGTAAAAGTGACGAGGAAGGATCAATCATGTGTGCTACCACAGCATTACCACACCAAACTCAAGAACACATTCATCTTAATAAAAAACTCTAAATTCCGCCTACAAAACTAAGAAATGCGATCCTTTTCTTGTACAATACAGCAAATATAATACTCTGACTTCATTTATTTATTCATTTATTTTGGATAATATCAGCTCGTCTGATTGATTAATTAGACTGCACGTTATTGCAACTCAGCTAATCTCTCGGACTTGCCGGCGGAAACGGAGATCAACACAGAATGCTGGGAGTGATTTGACAGAAATGCAGCGGTAGAGTCAAAGGCAGACGGTACAACAACGAACAAACATTCCTTGAGGAGGGGCTAATTTTGGAATTTTACAGTCCTAAAACAAAAACAATCCGCCGAATTAACTTGCGATCCCGAAATAGTGGACGACGGGAGCGCATGTCTCGGAGAAATTTCGGGCCCGTCTTTTGATGCATGCATTTTCGGCTTGAATTAGATCCTCGTGCCCCCACCACGTGATTTCGAATGCACCACCTCCGCTTCTTCTCTGCCATCATGACCCTCCAGTTTCCTGTATCACATCAATTTCGGATTTATCTTCCCGTCCAAAATTCTTTTTATTACCAATAAATTAGAATTTACCAAATACTTAAAACTTCAAATTTAGCGAATATTATTTATTTTTACGCTCATATTTAATATTTAATAATTATATTCTCTAACAATTATAATTTTCACAGCGTGTTATTAATTTCTAGTGCTTTATTTAATATAAATAAATGTTACTACTGCCATGCGGACAAAAAGTCCAAAATAGCAATTATGGACTCACGTGTCACTTGCCGGGATAAGTAAAATGGTTGACGGTTCGGAACAGATGATGGACCGAAATTGAGACGAATATTATCATATTTTCGTATTCATTCGTCTAAAAAAAATTTAATATTAATTTATATTAAATTTATAAAAAATTTAATATTTTATTATTAAATTTATTTAAACGAATATTTAATATTTATAAAATTTATTATAAAAATTTACTATTTTTAAGTTAATTTTTTATATTTTTAACTATATTTATATTTTTGTTAAATTATTAACTTTAAATTTATTATTTATTTGATTAAAATTATAAATTTTTAGTATTAGATTAAAATAAAATACACCACTCGCATAAAATATTATGTACATTTAACATAAAATAAAATTTATTATAATAAATTTTATAAAAAAATACATAATTATTTTACAAATTTATACATAAAATATAATAAATTTAAAAATAGGTTTATAATCATTTTTATATGTCAATAAATTTCTATTTTGAAAGTATATTATCATTATATTCATTTAAATTATCAATACACTTTAGACCAACAAAACAAGTATATAATAGAAGTATATTATCACTAGATTACTAGTCAACTAACAAGCTTACAACACATACATATGTGTGTGTAACTATGTATGTATATATGTATCTACGAATACCCATTGTAAATATCTAAGGTATTGACAAAAATTTGCATTCATTTTAAATTTACTATGATTTTTTTTAGTCAAATCTATCTAATGATAGATTAATAATAGCGAATTTGTGAGTAAAATTATCATTCTTATTTACAATATAATTGATCATATGAGTTAGATTTTTATAATTATTAATTTTATGATATGCCAATATTTATCCTATTACAAATACATAAATCTCATTTTCAAAATCAAACACTCATTGTACAGTGGTGAATTTAGTATTAAAATTTTTATTACTTCATATTTTTGTATAAAATTTTGTAATAATTAGGCTAACGTGTTACATGTATAGATCAATGTTTCTAGTCAAATATATATTTAAATTTTACATGTATCGATTTTATTATAACATAATTCAATTTGTTTTAAATGAAATCTACCCTAATCATGCGAACAATCTAAACTTTAATGTTTAATATTTAATAAAATTTTAAGTATAACGATCCTATTATATAATATAAACAATATGGTGAAACTATCTAATTAATAAAGTAAAAAAATTATTTATTAATGATAAATAAAAAATTTTAATTTTATAATTTTTATTATACTAATTAAACATTAATATATATTTTTTTTACTTTTTTAATTCATTATTAATAAATAAATTTTTATTTTATTAATTAAATAATTTTATTATATTAATATAATAAAATTATTTTACTTAAAAAAATTTTCAAATACCGTAACATTTTAGTACCTACTTCGAATTAAAGTGCTTAAATTAAAGCACATGCAGTCACCTGTTTATAAATAATTTCCATCACCAAAATCTATCATGGACCCATTATCAAAACAATATATTAATGTCTGCCAACAATCACCGTTTTGCTTCCAAAGTGCAGCAATTGAAGGGAGCCAGCCAAACAGGTCACTGATAAAGTTGTGGTCAAGAGTCAAACCCATCAGTCGGCATGCGTGGAGGGTAAAATTGTCCAAACAAGTTTATTCATTAAAATTGTCCGTTAGTGGCATGTGAATGGGACCGCTCAGCGGAGCCCGAGACAAGGAACTTGCTGAGAGTGAGTGACGGGGACGGGCTGTAGCCAGTCATCGTCTTGTGTAGTTGCCTTTCTGGGTTAATATTACTCAATTTGCATTACGCGCCCCGTTTTGGAATTAATTAACTAACGTATCCAATTTAATATGGTATCTTCTTAGTGCTTCGGATAATCACGATTATGCTTTTAATTACCATCGGTTGGCTTGGCTCGGCTTCGTATGTGTGCGCCGCTTTTACTCCGCGGAGCTGCACTCTTACTTTTCGGTTGAGGGGACCGATGAGCCGATTGTCGTTCTTATCACGTGGACTGTTTGGAATTTCTAAGAATAACTTGATTAAAACAGAATTAATATGAAACGCTTTTAGCGCGGGAAATAGAAAATTACATGTCACAATTAAAAATGGTGTAATTACATCTGGATCCTCAAGTTTTATATTTTCACAAATAATGTATATATATATATTTGTATTATTTTGATTATACCAAAGTCTAACAATCTACTTTTAAAAGGAGGTGATATTTATCTCACAATTTTTTAGGAGAGAATTGTTATGAATCCACTTCCACAATGTTAAAAGGAGAGTTTAATATTTTGTGCTTATTTCAAGTACTAAATTAGAAAAATATAAATAATTATTTATGTGTTTGACTATTTATTTTGAAAGTATTTATCACATTTAATTATTATTAGAGTAATTTTTTAATTAACACATAATTATATACTAATTAAATTAGCATATAAAATATTTTACGAGTAATATTGAGTATTTTAATGAAATTTTATAAATGTGTTAAAAAATAGAAAAGTTTGTACAACCTATTGTGCTTTCAAATCTCAGTAAAAATTTGACCCCTAAACGGAAGGGTAATTTAATTATTTCAATAGAGATTAGTGATTTCTCTTATATAAATAAAATAAATTGTAATTTGCATTTATAAAATATAAAAAGTAAGGACCCAAATGTTATTGCACCTAATAAAGATAGCTAATCTAGAAGCACTAGCCAGGAAGTCCGCCATCTTCGCAGGCTCAAGCCAAGCCGCCAAGCTCTGTTCCCCTCTCTTTCTCTACCGTTTGCCTGTAAAAAAAAAAAATCTCCCTTGTTCAGCACAAACATGTCGCTTTAAGCCTCCCCACATAACATAGGCAGCACGCACATACAGACACTGTCGAGACTTCCAACAATTGCATGGTAACAAACATAACCATGAAATCCAAGTCCTACAATCACCACCACAACCACACAAATGTCGCTGCCGCTGGCGGTTACACGAGCGAGAGTAGCAACAGCGGTAGCAACTCGCCGAGTCCGCCTCCGTCACCACGTCGTCACGCTACTAGCATTTCCCATTGCCGACGCCGACTCCGTTTAAAGTCTCACTCCTTTTCTCGCCGTGATAATATAGCTGTTACCGTTAGTTTTCTTTTCCGTAGAAACGTCCGGTACCTGGTGTTGCTTTGCCTGTTGTACGTCTCCGGCCTGATCTTGTGTGTGGGCCCGTTCTCCGTGTTGCTGGGACACACTCCGATTTCCGGGTCGCTTTATAGAAGTCACGAGATCTTTGGGAAGCTGTGGAATGATATGCAGTCTGATAATTCTTCAGCTATTGATGTTCGTTTCTGTATCTGTTTCTCTCATCTCTAATTAATTTTTTTTTTGCTGTTTGTTGCTGAGAAAATATGAACAGAAAATCTAAGTACCGAGTAATGCTTGAAACATGAAAGGAGAATTTTTATTTTCTAAGTTTACTGTTTGTAGATAGCAATTAAAAAATTCTTCTGAGTAAATTGGATATTAAATATGTGATCATGGAGTATAATGTATAAATAGGAAAGATTTTGGTTTGCATTTTTTTTTTTATTTCTTGAAATTGAGAGTTGGAATTTGAATGGTACAAGGAAATAGATAATGAAATTGAGATAGAAGTGGAAACTAGAATTTAGTTTTTGATTGATGGATGGATGTGATGACATTAATGGCACAATTAATTTGTAAATTTCCTTATTTGGCTGAGATTTCTTGTTGTTTCTGGTCGCAGTTGTCCTCTGTATGGAAATACAGGAGAATGAAGGTGCAAAAGCCTTGTCTGAATTCAACTGCTGGAAAACATTTAGATACAGAAAAAGGTTATTAACACTTATCAATTTAGTCTTTCATCATTGTTCTAAGGAATGATTTGACATGTTAATGCATAATGAGAATGAAAAATGGATCAATGTAAGTGCTGAAAGCTGATATATCCATTAAATTTCAGAGTCCCCTGGCCCAAGTGGTTACTTGATTGTGGAAGCTAATGGCGGTCTTAACCAACAGCGTTCAGCGGTACATCATTAATTTAATGTTAATTACTAGTTTTCATTTGTCTTCTCCAAACTGAATAGATCTACCACATATCCACAATATAATACACCAATTCCCACATGTATTTTCTACGTGTGGTTACACTTATATTTGGATTTTGTGTTTGTTGCTTAGATCTGCAATGCAGTGGCCGTTGCTGGACTTTTAAATGCAATACTAGTCATCCCTCGTTTTGAGTTTAACAGTGTCTGGAAGGATCCAAGGTAGCTATATGTATTACCACATTATTTTTCTTGTCTCAAACTTCAATAAAAGGATAACTGTGCTAGATTCTGGTTACACATTGCATATCTGTTCGATTATCTCATTGTTTCATTATAATCTTACTTTTAGCCGCTGTTCATTTATATGTTATGATTGTTTTAATGTGTGCGCAAAACTGTTATTTATATACACTATGGATTGGTCTTAATATATAATAGTCGAACCGAGTGCATGAGGAACCTTGACCAAAAATTCAATATTCTCATTCTTTAGTTTAGCCTATCAACCCTACTCAACTATGCATTTAAACATATACAAGTCCACTGTTTATTTCTTTGGAGCAATGAATTTTGGATGCTGTCTGTAAGGAAAGTTCATAGTTTGCATATTATTCCCCCTGTTTAGCCTTAATTTGATTTTCTTCAGAAATGTACTCTTGTTTAGATGCACTCGTATACAACTTAAAAAGTTATCCGCTTTTACAGTGAGTTTGCAGACATATATGATGAGGATCATTTTATATCAACCCTCGAAGGCTACATAAAGGTGGTTAGAGAGTTACCTGAGCTTTTGATGGAAAAATATGATTACAATATTACTAATATTCCGAACTTCCGTGTCCAAGCTTGGTCGCCGGTTAGTTATTACACGGGAGAAGTTTATCCTGTTTTGCAAGAGAAAGGGTAAGCACTGAGTCTTTGATTCCCTTGTTAATGTTTGGCTTCATGCTCAAAGAAATGGTTTCTCCTAAAACTCTTATCCTTGAAAATCACTCGGATTAGTGAATTGAGAATTGAAGCAAGCAAATAGTTGAAGGATCCTAACCATCCAAAACTCTTGATTCTTGACAAAAATTTGTCAAAACATATTTTCTAGATCGTTTCTTATTTGGTTATATATATGGTGCAGTGTTATCCGCATTGCCCCATTTGCGAATAGATTGGCAATGAATGTCCCGCCTCATATTCAATTGCTCAGATGCTTGGCTAATTATAAAGCATTGAGGTTCTCCAACCCTATATCAACATTGGCGGAGAAGCTAGTCAAGCGAATGATTGAGAAGAGTTCAAGGACTGGTGGAAAGTATGTTTCTGTGCACCTCCGATTTGAGGAGGTATGCTTATTGATTGTTATCATCTATGCTAGTTATTTATTGCTTTAGTGCAAGATTTTCGAAATGTTGTTAACAATTGTATTTTTGCTATTAGGACATGGTAGCCTTCTCATGCTGTTTATATGATGGTGGAGAGGCTGAAAAATTGGAATTGGATGCAGCTCGAGAAAAATGGTGGAAGGGGAAGTTTAAGAGAAAAGATCGTGTAATCATACCAGGTCTCAATCGGATAAATGGAAAATGTCCTCTCACCCCCTTGGAGGTACCTCATGATTCTACTTTCCTTTTGCTTTGGCTGACTTATATTCTTTAAAATAGATGCTATCATGCTTTATCTATAGCATCCCCAAGGTTTTTTGGTCAATTCAAGAATACCATGGCCGATGATTTAGTAGGAAGAATGGTATATGTAGAGCTAATTAGTAGCGAAAGATCCCCTCAGACAACCAAGATGATTAGAATTAAAATCCTTTTGAATTATACTGTATGCCTTTTCCCCAATATCTTTACTTTGTACGTAGTTTGTTCTTGGATTCACCTTTATTTTACTCTATGCACTTTTGATCCGAATCCTTCTTCTTTATAGTTCCCATCCAAAATAAATATAGCTTGAGTTGTGAGTTTTTACGTTAATTCTGATGTTTTGGTTTAACTGTATTTAGAATGCAGAATATCTTATGTTTAGATTTTCCAAATAATAAACTATCTCAAAATGCTTTTCCTGTCAGCATAGGTTGGGATGATGCTACATGGTATGGGATTTGATAATAGCACTTCAATTTATTTAGCCTCGGGAAAAATTTACCGAGCTGAAAGACACCTGGCTCCACTACTTAAGATGTTTCCCCTTCTATACACCAAGGAATCTCTTGCAACACCAGACGAACTTGCTCCTTTTGAGGTAAATAAATGTTTAAGTAAAAATTTTAAATTATGATGACCCAAAAGATTTTTTAAATAGCATTATCTCAGCTTGTCTTCTGCTGACTCTAGCATGCTTTTACTGCATTTTGAAGTTTTTGTTTTTTTGATCGTTGGCAGGGCTATTCTTCAAGGATGGCGGCTTTGGACTACAAAGTATGTTTGTATAGTGAAGTTTTTGTAACAACTCAGGGCGGAAACTTTCCCCATTTTCTGATGGGTCACAGGAGATTTCTTTTTGATGGACATTCAAAAACCATTAATCCTGATAAGCGCAAGCTTGTTCTTCTACTTCAGGACATGAATATCAGGTATTGTTCTTTTTCGTTTGTGTTATCTTTCTTCGCATCATTACATAACTAAGAATTTGACATTTTTAATGTTTGTTTAAACAGTTTTGTAGATTCATGAAGTGATTTTGGTCTAAATGCTTCAAAAGTGCAGCGTCTGGGTTTTACACATCTTCGCAATTTTAGCAGATTACAACTTTTGGTTTTGTCACTGATTCATAAACATCTGTTGTTTGGTTTTGCAGCTGGGTAACTTTCAGAGACCAGATGAACATAATGCTCTCTGAAAATGATCGCAAAGGAATTATGGTACCCAGAATTAGAAAAATCAATAGAAAAACTTCCATTTACACATACCCTTTGCCAGAATGTAGATGTCTCCCGCAATCACAGAATACAACACTCAAATTGACCTATCTATAAAGCTTTCAAGATTCTGAAGTCTCCAAGATAGCAATCAGAACTTAGAAGATGTTTCCATCAGCTTCCTTCATGTGGTGGTATCATTGTTCACATACTTGTAAATTACTGCAGCAGCTTTGGCTATTTTCACCCATGGAAAACTCCGTTGCCCATTGCTGTTGAATCTGCTGTCCAGAGGCAGAGAGAGCTCACGGTTAGCTGGTTTGGACGGGGGTTCTCTCATTTTGATTGTTTGGAAGCAATTCCTCATCCCAAGTTACCGTTGTGCTTTTTGCATAGAGGATTTCAAACTCTTGATCTCTTCATCGGATGTCCAGCATTGAATAGCAAGCTGCGCACACTGGATTGCAAATGAGCCAGGAGTGGAAATGGATTGTGTTCTTGTTCTTGTTTCTTTTTTTCCTCGTCTTTGGTGTAACAGTTGTGCCAATTCTTGTATATTTTTTTTTTTTTAAATTCTTATGTAACAAGCTGACCTAGAGTTATGCAGACTACAAATACTAGGATTTAGAGGTAACGTGTAATGAAAATTTAAAAATTGGTTTGCTTTGAAGTTACAATACATACGGCGTAGTTTTACCCTTCACACAAAAAATACTTGGCGCCTCCGTTTTAAGATTTGTACATGCGAATCTTAAAAGTCCGCATTTTTTTACGATACACAGCCCATATGAGCTCCTCCAACCCTTGATGGCCAGCCATGGACTTCAAACATATGATGGTAGCTTTGCGAAATTGTGGTCGACTTCAATCTATCAAACAAGGGAAATCACTTCACTGTCATATTATCAAACATGCGTTTTCTCAGAATATTTTCATGGCCAACAGTTTGCTCCGCATGTACGCGGACTTTACCTTTTTACCTGACGCACGCAAAGTGTTCGATGAAATACCCGAGAAGAACATTTTCACTTGGACCACTATGGTTTCTGCATATACAAGCAACAAAAGACCTAACAAAGCTATTGGATTATATAATCACATGATAGAATATGAACCAGTGGAGCCGAATGGGTTTATGTACTCTGCAGTTTTAAAAGCATGTGCTCTTGCAGGTGATCTTGGAGTGGGTAGATTGATACATGAAAGACTCACCAGAGAGAATTTAGAGAACGACATTGTTTTGATGAATACCCTTTTGGACATGTATGTGAAATGTGGGAGTTTGAGTGATGCAAAAAAAGTTTTTGACAAGTTTAAGTTTTCAAGTGCAAATACTACTTCTTGGAACACTATCATTTTAGGGTACTGTGAAAAAGGCTTGATGGAGGAAGCAGTGAATTTATTTTATCGAATGCCAGCAAGGGATGTGGTGTCTTGGAATACTATAATTGCCGGTTTTGCAGATAATGGAAGTCTACAATCCTTGGAATTTATGGTTATGATGCACAAAGAAGATCTAAGGCTTAATGACTTCACCTTACCGTGTAGTCTTAGAGCATGCAGTTACCATAATTTATTACAAACGGGGAGACAGATTCATTGTTATGTTGTTAAGTCAGGTTTTGACTGTAGTTGTTTCACCCTATCAGCTTTGGTTGATATGTATTCAAATTGCAATGTTTTAACTCAGGCAAAAAATCTTTTTGATCAATATTTGAGCTGGGATGCTTTCAATTCTGACAACATAGCACTTTGGAATTCAATGCTCTCTGGGTATGTTGTCAATGAACAGAATGAAGCAGCTGTCAGTCTTCTTTCACAAATTCATAGCTGTGGTATGTGTATAGACTCTTATACTTTCAGTAGTGCTTTGAAGGTCTGCACCAACTTACTCAGCTCCAGACTTGCACTTCAAGTACATGGCTTGATCGTCACTAACGGGTACGAGTTAGATTACCTCGTTGGCAGCATTCTCACTGATCTCTATGCAAAACTGGGGAATTTTAAACATGCATTTGGACTTTTTCATAGGCTTCCCAAGAAAGAAATTGTAGCTTGGTCTGGTTTGATAATGGGGTGTGCTAAAATGGGACTGAACTCATTAGCTTATTCACTGTTTAGAGACATGGTTAATCTAGATCTTGAAGTAGACCAGTTTATTATTTCAAGTGTTCTTAAGGTCTGTTCAAGTTTAGCCTCCCTTCAAAGGGGCAAGCAGGTTCATGCTTTGTGTGTTAAGAGGGGGTTCGAAACAGAGGAAGTTGCATTGACATCTCTTGTCGATATGTACCTAAAATGTGGTGAAATTGATGATGGTTTAGCTTTGTTCAATTTTATGCCAGAAAGAGATGTCGTGTCTTGGACCGGAATCATTGTAGGGTGTGGGCAGAATGGAAGAGTAAAGGAAGCTATTGCTTTTTTCCATGAGATGATACAATCAGGATTAAAGCCAAACGAAGTCACTTTTCTAGGTGTTCTTTCTGCCTGCAGACATGCTGGTTTGGTTGACGAGGCACGGGCGATATTTAAGTACATGAAACCTGAACATGGACTAGAACCTCATTTAGAACATTATTATTGCATGGTTGATCTTCTTGGTCAAGCTGGATGCTTCAAAGAGGCAGAAAAACTAATTGCTGATATGCCATTTAAACCCAATAAAACCATATGGACCTCCATGCTTAAGGCCTGTGGAACTCACAAGAATACTAAGCTTGTTAGTGTTGTCGCGGAGCAACTTCTTGCAACATCACCAGAAGACCCCTCTGTATATGTGATGCTTTCAAATGTTTATGCGACATTGGGAATGTGGGATAGTTTAGGCAAAGTGAGGAAAGAAGGTAAGAAACTGGGCATGAAAGAAGCTGGAATTAGCTGGATTGAGGTTTCAAGTTAACAAATCCTTCCATGTTGCATTGCATGGTGTGATTGGATACTATTGGAAATTTGAAATAAACTGGATCCATGTTGATAATTATGTAGAAACTGTTTCATTCTGAGCTTTTTGAGATACTACATGAACCAATTGGATCCGGTTTAATAAATGGCATTGTGATATGTATGACATTTGGAGGATCTCAATAAATGGTAATCACCAGTGAAGGCGTGTGAAACTAATAAAAGATGTTGCATTCCACTTTCGGGTATTCCGACTCTCTTTTTTTCACAGTTAAAACCAGTCTCATACATCATGTTGATTTCTCTCTTTGCCTCAAAAGTTCAAATTTGAGACTCAGACAGGCACACTATTTTATTTTGTAACATTTGAGGAAAAACAAAAATAGTTTAATTAAATGGTTCTTTTCATGTGTTCATTTTATTTTCGCATTTACAATTTGCTAATTACGTTTCAGTTCTCACCATACTTCTCTGTTCGTTACATCCTATGTATCTGGATGCATTTGATCCAGCTAGCTGTATCATCGTTTCATGGTTGCTTTTTACTATTTAGTCAATTAGGAAAGTGAGTTTATTTGTAATCTCAATGTATGGTTGTTTTGCACATATTATAGGTGTTTCCAAAGTTAGCAATGGTATCTTATCTTGCCTAGAAAGTTCTAGAGGAAAAGTCAATTGGAATGGTTCTGTATTTCACACAATAGATTGACCTATAAATTGCAACACAGCTTGTAATCAGCTGTGATTTTTTATTGTGCGAGTTTGCATGTGCGAGTTCACAAATATTTGCTAGTCGAATGATTCTGCTGAGCGTTATTTTCCTTCTGTTTTTGAACAGGATCCTTTATGGTGAGCACGAAACGTTTTGGGGGAAAAAAAAGGGACAACCAAAAGGAAAAAAATATGAAATACTGCCGAGAGGAGGTTAGAATTAGCATGGCATGCTCTAAATTGGTTGATATCTGTCAACCATCTACTGTCAACGCCTAGAACAATTTCACGAGGTCAGAGACAAACCTCATATTTTTACTTCTTTCACACACTCACACACTCTCAAATTTTTCCTACTAGTAGTTCATGCGTTCTCATATGTTTGACAATGTTTATATCAAATGTGCTGCTCTGTTTTTATATTATTGAAGTTCTTTTGTGGGTTGTTCACGATTCCATCATTTAACATGGTGTTTTTGCAGTGGCAAGTCAGGCTAAATTCCAACATTCTTCCTTTTGAAGGCTTCTCTTTACAACTCAACTATTGTGCGAGCAGATAGCACAGGGGCATAACCAAAAGCAATAACGTATTACAACAAACATGGCCCAAGATTAAGACAGTGCTTCTTTGGATGTTTTGCATTTAGTTGAAATTACAAATTGTACATAATCTTGTATCAGTTTGTGTTTTGATTGTAACGATCCTCTGCCTGTGACAGTGACAGTGACAGTGACACTGGGAGTATTAATTCGAGTTGCCATGTTGCATCAACACAAGTATAATATATTTGTGTTTTGATTACAAGTTACAACATGAACAACCCAATGTAACATATCAAATCATGTTGAAATTGGAATAACCTAAATTAACTAGCTTCTTATAATTTTGCTGTATGCTTGGCTTTCTAGTGACAGCTTAGCCATGGGCAAGCCGAAATTCTCCGATTTATCATTTTAGAAAAGCTAAAGCTCAAAGCTTTCTATACTCTACAGGCCTTAACTCCTTCCAAAGCGTGCCCCATTAGTCCTATTGTCCCAAAACAAGCTGGTCCCAAACGGTTAACCCATGGTCCGGCTTTTAGACCTGCGACATGTCAAACAACAATAACATGGCCTAGCTCCACCAGGTTCACCATAGTCATAGTCAATGTAGCCCCCACCCACCACCCCTTTATCCACTGTTAGTTAATGCCTATGGCCAATCTCTCTTGCTATTCATGTTGTAGTGCATGCAGCTGCCTCGTTCTTCTTTTTAAGTTTTTCGTTTCATTTTTAAGATAGATATATCCATGTTGTGTTGTACTATAGCTTTTTCTCTAACTTCATACACAATCTTTCTCTATGTTATGTTGCCTTCTTCTTCAATCATTTAACAAACACACCATTCTCTCTTTCTCTTTAGCCACAGTTTTCATTATGAACTGTGCTTGAGCTTCCTCTTTCGCGCATGTGCTTTTCTTTCTTTTTACTCTTTTCAATGACTGTTAAAAAGTAAAATCCAAAAGCACTTCATCCACAAAAGCTGCTTAAAAGAAAAGAAAACTACCTTATGGCCCATATTTTCCGGCGCCAAAGCTGACTTCATGATGCCGAGAACAAGAAGATGAGAATGAGATTTTACTTGGTTGGCCTAACAAGATCGGTGCACCAAAAATTATGCTGTTTAAATTATTTTCTTATTTGTTAAAAATAAACGTGGGCGGAAATTGTTTAATATGTTAGTAATAGAAGTGCTTCTTAAGCCCATACAGAGTTGCTTAATCTTTAGTTTATTTTTTTATTTATAGAATTCGAAGATCAAGAAACTACAAATCATGAAGTAATAAGTACAAAACAAGGGTCAAATTAAAAGGCAAAATCTAGGAGTGAAATTTACCCACAAAAATCAAGAACCCACGCGCGACCGTTTATACAGGCTAAAATACAAGGCCGGAGAACAAATTGTTGCTACAGCAGCGCATGCTCATGCTCATGCTCATGCTCCTGCCGTACTATGCATCAAGCAATCACTACAGTAGTCTCTGTTCTGTAAGGCAATTTCAGAGATGTTTAATACTGCAAAGAACAAATTCTGCGCAGGAAAACAATTGATTAGGACAGGGCATGCAGTTTTAATTTATACTATGACAGTGCAGTTCAAATTTTTACCCTTAACAGGAGTGAAATTTACCTTCAAATTATTCTAGGGGAAATCTCTTCCTACTTAAACACTTGGGGAACAAGCTAAAGCTAGCCTATCTTTCAGATGATGAATGAATGAACATGGCCATTCAAAACGATGAATATTTTGGGTACAGAGATAATATAAAACTCATAGCTAGATTCCAATTCTCAATTCATATGCTAGCCCCAATGTGTGCAATTAATTCCCTGTATTGGGTAAGGAGATTTTCCAATTTTAAATCTACTTCTAGGCGATTTTCCCAAGTTGGAATTGGACCCCCACCCCCCACAGCACCCCGCCCAACACACCCCCCAATTAATTGCTCATTGTTAAGCAATACCAACTGTCATCGAGCTGCTGCTGCATCTGCGTGAACCCACAAATTCTTGAGATATCTTCTATTTTTCTACCTAATCAGCCAACCGAAAATAACCCTCAAAATCCTTTCGTATGCGTGTGAGAAATAATTTACTTTTAAGTTACCTTTCACACGAGGAATAAATATCCAAATTAGACTTTCATTATGCTTGATTTCAAAGCTGCAACAAAAAATCTCTAACCTAGTTTGTAATATGGCATAATTTAAAAAAATAAATAAATAAATAAAACAAGCAAATCTTATATCAGTATTGCAATCAACTTAACAAACTTGACAAATTGTTAAAACCCTCTATAGATTACAACAAAACAAGGCAAAATAGCCCTAGGGTTAAACACATACAATTCATCCAAATTAGAGTACATTCCCATAGCGCCAGCAAGTGAATCATACTCTTCCATGTTTCCCTCCATATTCTTCTTCACTCTCCCTGCAATTACCCTACAAACCAACATTGCTCTGCTATCACTTCCTTCTTCAATCCCAGATTTGTCATGAGCTTTTCCGCTCGTTGCAGTTGTCAGGATTCCATTTCCATTGGTTCCTCTATTGGATACTTGTGCAACTTTGAATCCATTCTTGATAATGCTGCAGACGTTGCATTGTGGAATTGAGTTGCATAAGTTTGAGGATCCGTGTAGGCCAAGTGAGCATGTAAAACTTGTGCAGTGAAATCGAAGAAGTTCGTTGCCGTCTGCTATGCAACGTGGCTGCTTTTTTGAAAGCTTGGTTGCTTTTGCTTTAACGGATTCTCTGTACTCTTCAAACTTGGTGATTGTTCTTTGAGTGTTGTGAACTTTAAGGATCCTATCGATTTTGCAGATGGGTGTTTGTTTCTTCAGCCAGCTTGATTGGAATATGATTTCTACTATGTTCTTGCTTGTGTCCTCAGGACCCAGTTCAGATACTGCAAAAGTTTTCATAAAGTTTGAATCAAGACGTTGAAATTTATGGAGAAAGATGAAGTACACTGAGAAGAAGAAATGGAATGTTAAAGTACCCGCATGTCTAACCATTTGATGAAGCTCCAGATTTTCAGCTTTCATGAAGATTTCGCCACATTCAGGACAAGAAAAAATGCTACCACGCAGAGAAGGATCTCTTGCGATTCCAAGAAGAGGATCAACAACCATTCTACACTCATAACAGCCAGGGAATCTTCTGAATGGCATTCCTTTAAATGATGTACCGCCATTAATGGAGGAACTTAAAGATGCAGAAAGTGAAGAATTAGTCGAGGAAACAATTCCATTGCCATTGATCTCACGCAGAGGAGTTTTCATTGATCTGCTTGAGGCTTCACTGCTCCTACTCGAACCCATTGAAGCTCTTTTCCTTTGTAGTTCTGGCGACGCCGAAGCAGTTTCAGGCCTGTGCGTGACTTTTGTGTTGCTGCATAATGAGCCTGAACACTTCATTTTCTTGCATTTCTTGCTAGTTTCCTCAGTAGCTTGTTCTTGTTGTTGCTTCGGCTTCTGCTTCTGCTTATTTTCATGTTGCTGCTGCTGTTGTTGTTGTTGTTGAGCTTGGATATTTTTACAAGTGAAAATGCCTCTCACAACTGCCCAAGAAGGTGGTTTTTCTGGCTTTTGTGGTTGATTCTTTTGGTTTTGCTGCATTTCTTTGGTGGGCTTTCCTTGGTTTCTAGGTTTCATCATTGTTAAAAAGAAAAATGGTCTTGGAGTTTCCTGTTTTAGAATCTCATTTGGGTTGTCCTGTCCTTAACAGAGACAAGAACTGAAACAACTACGAAGCTGGAAATCCAGAGAAGCTCTCCACAGAAGTGATATTCTAGGTTTCTAACTAGTTGGGTTGGATGTTTCTGATATGGACGAATTTGATATATAAATTAATTTCAATGTCTACGGCTCTTAGTGGTGAGTATCTGACCGTTGGATTATCTGAGAGGTACCTGCATTAGTGATGAAGAAATTTTTCTGTGCCCGCCATATTAAATACTCAAAGAAGAGTAGTCTTTTTATGGTCATTCATGTTCAATAATTCGGAGGGAGCAAATGGTCTACATAATGGACGGTCATGATCATGATTAAGATAATGACATTTAGGTCCCTAAAATTTTATCATTTTCACAAGTACAAAATTATTTATCCATTTATAACAAATAGATCTTAGCTTCATTAAAATAATAAAATAATTTTGTTAATATTGAATTTTAACCATCATAATAAAACATATAAATTTTTTTAATTTTTTAATACAATCATAAGAAATTATAAAGTATTTAAATATGTACTATTATTCATTACCCAAAAATCAATGATTTGACAGTTGCTACTCTTGATTTCGTTAATAAAAAATTGGCCCTCATGGAGCACGCCCACATGGGATTCAAAGCTGATTAAAGCATGTAAGTTAAGTTTCAAAGCATATTTCAGTCATTTTAACAGAAATAAAAATTTATTGTAAATAAATAAATTAATTACGCTATTTGTGAAAACCAAAAACTTAAGGACTGAGATGTCATTTTTCCAATAATTATTTGATGATTAGGTAGCCTAGAAAAATGACGTGGGCCATTCGGGCCGGGTCGTGGCCACCCATTATTGTCACAGCAACAAGAAGGACGTAAACACGTCACTAATTACCACACAGTGGCTCATCTTACGGGGCGAAAGCTGCTTGATTCCTTTTGCCTCAAAATTACCCACACCAGGATGCTATCTATTACAGCTTTGTACTTTATTTAATTAATTTTTTTTATTAAAAAAATGAAATTATACCATCCCCCGACTTTGTGACAGTTCATTAACTGTCCGTTTAACTTTTTTTACTTTATAGGAGAAACAAAACTCCCACGCAACCGTTGTCAAAATTAAATTGTATTGCTTTTAATGGTACAAGGGAAGAGATCATGATCATTGTATTATAAATACATGAACACTTGTCCGACTAGCTTGAATTTTATTAGTGTAAAATTTGAATTTTGAATGAGCAAATGTATGTTATATAAAGCTTTGTTACTTAGCCTGTTTAAATTAAAGAACAAAGAAAAATAAAAAAGGGGTTTGTAATGTACTTAACTGATAAAATGAAAATATTTGATGCCCCACTTAAAAAGCAAAATTGGTGCCAAAGGGATCAATGAGTTACAGATAGAATGAAAAAAAAAAAATCTAAAATCTTATTAAACAAGTAGAGGGGATTAATTATTTCTTAAAATCAGATTATAGTATATAGGTTCATTTTTATTAAACAGTTAACTTTTATCAATTATTTACCTGCTAATAATAAAAAATTAGTAACTTCGTTTTACAGCAATTATGAATTGAAAATTACACTACCTCAGTCTTATACATACATTAAATTTCTTTGCATTTAAGTAAAATCTTCTTCTTGTTATTATTGCTGATATAGCTAAACAATAAACACCACCCATTGACCTTCAGGGCTTCGGCCTAAAAAAGGAACCAGTCTGGACGCAGCGTATTGGACTTTCAGTGTTGTTCGAAACACTGGGCCCAAGTTCAATAAACTGACCCATTTTAAGCCCACTTACTTGGGCCATACTTAGGCTTTGGCCCTTTGTGAGAAACTGAGCGGTCCAATTCCAATTTAAAGATCGGGCTCAATAGCAGCCCATTAAAACAATCAAGAGCGCCAACAATAAGCCGTTCGAATTCCCAAATCTCAAGTCTACTCTGTAGAGAAAGTCTGTTTTTCGCAAATGGCTACTTCGAAAACTTTCGCTCGCTCTCTTCCGCTGTAGTAGCTCACCTTACATTTTCCGTCACCAAACCGGTTATTTCCGCCGTTTGAATCTGCATTCGCCGTTAATTGTTTCAAGCTCATCCCCAAACTGCCCTTTGAAGAAATGCGGTTGAGATCCAGATATGGACAGGGAGGCTAATCTGCCGGTCCCACCACCCAAAAATCTGTTCCGTCCGATCATCAATTCGGAAACGACGTCGTCCACTTTGTCTTCGTTCACTTCGTCATCCTCTCCGCCGGTCCTCCTCCGGCATGTTCAAGCAGCTTTCAAACGACACCGTCCTCTTGGTATGCCCTTTCTCTCCGTCTCTATGTGTCTATGGAACTAACTATTTGTTACTTCTGTTGGGAGTTCTTTGATTAGGTTTTCCTTTTGTTTTTAATATTTGCATTTATTATTATTATTTTTAATTCATTAGCTGAAACTTAGGGTTGTATAGTATCATTTAAATTATAGAACAAGTTTTGTTTTGCTATATATTTGGATTTTCCAGAAGGCGGATATTCATCCAATTTAAAAATCTAAAACTATTTACTAGGTCGTAGAAAATTGCAAAACTTCTATTATTTTTAGATTTTAAATTGGTCTTTTTAGTATTCTATCCAAAAACTGTTTGAGAAAAACTTGAGAAAGTTACATTTTTCCTAAGATTTTCTACGTGATTTGTTTTCCAAAGCAAAGAATTGTAGTGTTATACATTCGTTGTCATTGAACTTGACAACTGATAAAAATAGGAAAAAGGAGGTTGATTTTCTATGAATCAGAGCCCTGAAGCTCGGTCAGTTGGAAAGCAACTGAAATATATAAACAATTGTTATTTGCATCCAAAAACTTTTCCAAATTAATAAATAGTTTTTGGATTGATTTTACTTGCTTCTTTTTGAAGATTTATAAACTTTTGGAGATTGAAATGGTTTAATTAGACTATGTTTTGAAAGTTGAATGTCATCTTCGTGAATTTGATACCTGAGCATTTGTTATGTTTATTTTGAGGAACTCTAAGGCAGCATGCATTCAAATACTATAATACCTAAACGGTCCGTAGTTCCCAAGCGTGAAGCATCGAGGAGCTTGAGTTCAGATGCGGCTATTAGCACAAAGAAGTCTCAAGATATGGTTTCCTTGAGTCAGAGTCATGCAATGAAGGATCCAATTTCCCGGGTAAAGAATGCAGCTGCTGTTGTCGGTGAAACTCAAGAAGATCCATCTATTACACCACCTTCAATTTCGGGCACTATCACCAATGCCTTTGATGAGAGTTTTAACCCCTTTGATGCACAGAGAGATCATTCAAAACCTGCTATTGGTTGTAAAGATGGTATTCCCATGCCTTCATCCCATTTAGAATCCCAACATGATCAGGGTCAAAAAAAAGTTCAGTTTTTGGCTGGAACCAATGCCAGCTGTCGGGGTAATTTATCAATGCTCTTTTATTTTGAATTGTTGATTTATAAATCAAATTCTTGTGATTCAGTGGGTCGATGATCCTCAAGTTCGTGACATTGTGAAAAACTTTTCTTCAATTAGGCATCCTATATGATCCTTGAGTTTGTCACTGTGGTTTGGGATATATATTGCCTTTTCTCAACATACAGGGGCTGATGATCTAGTTGCCACCGGAACAGAGAATATATTATCTCATATGGGTTCCCTTGCATTGACAGAAATGGAATGGGATGCAAGCAATCAAGTAGAGGCATCAACTGTAGCCAATAATGAATTGAAGCTCCAGCATTTTGGGAACACAGAATCTGATATCAATTTGAGGCCTGATGGTGGAATCTCTTCTTCATTGTCAAAGAGAATGACAGTCATCCAGGATCAGCTGCATCAGTTCAGAAATGTTTTAAGTCAGCCTGCTACTCAGTTTTCTATGGTTGGTTCATCATGTCCTACCTTTACATCCATCCATTCTACTTCAGCACCTATGCTTAATTCAACAACCCATTGTTCTTGCTCTCACCAAGAAGGCAATACTCTTGGTGCTGTAGAACCTGTGGGAGATTACAATGTGAATCCTGAACCTGTAAATCGAGGAGATATGATACAGCCACAATCTTCTTCACTTGATGATTCCAAAATTTTGGTTGATCAGTCAGTTATTACGGCACATGGTTCTACCACAGTCATTGACCACAAAGCAACAGGTAAGGAACATGAATTGTCAGAGGAGCAACAAGGAAATGTGATAAAAGAAGAAGGCATACTGAGCAACCATGATGATAAGTCAATGGAGGGGCGTCAAATTGCAGGTAATGTTACTGATGTACAATCTCATGCTCCATCGTCAAAAAACTCATCATCAGACATAAAGTTGGAGTTTTCTAAACCAGAAAAGCAGGAGAAGGCTGTAAGCGGTAAAGGGGTGTCTGTGCCTCGTAAACGAAATTATGATCCTGACTTGTTTTTTAAAGTCAATGGAAAACTCTATCAAAGGCTTGGAAAGATAGGTAGTGGAGGGAGCAGTGAGGTCCACAAAGTCATTTCATCAGATTGTACAATCTACGCACTTAAGAAAATTAAGCTTAAAGGTCGTGATTATGCTACTGCATATGGTTTTTGTCAGGAAATTGATTATTTAAACAATTTGAAGGGGAAGAGGAACATCATACAGCTAATAGACTATGAGGTATTCGTGCTGAACCCAAAAATAATGTATTTATTAAGATGCAGGTCCATTTCCAGCAATTGCCATCGCATGTACAGTATTATTATGATACTATTGAATACATGAAACTATTTCTATCTGTTGAATAGCTTCTGATATTCTCACTTGGTGTTAGGTCACAGATAAATCTTTGCTCCAATCAGTCTTGAATGGCTCCATGAACAATAAAGATGGCAGAGTCAAGGATGATGGATATATATACATGGTACTAGAATATGGAGAAATTGATTTGGCTCACATGTTGTCCCAGAAATGGAAGGAAATTGATGGCTCCAATCAGACCATAGATGAGAACTGGCTTCGATTTTACTGGCAGGTCCTCGAGCTTAACCTTGCCCATGTTTTACTGCCAATTATGTGTACTCATTGTTCATTTATTTTTTGTACTTTTATAATGATCATGTAATGGTCTACGTTGGCTAATAAATAATATACAATGATGGCAATAATATATACTTCATCTTTTTTGTATTGTTGGCAGGGAATTGATCCTTTATTGTCTTTTGGGTAGACCATAAAAGGGACTGTATGGACAATATCTTCCAAATTTAAGCTATTAGTTTGATTTTTCTTCATAGTTTTTGTGCTTAGGCATTTGAACCATGTTTCCTGGTTTCATATCATTTTTCACATGTAAGTTTGTCTCATTGCCCTGGCATCTTTTCTGTTTGTTAACTTTATGCCCCCCCTTTTTTTATTCAACCTGTTTTATCTGTATTCAGCCTAGTGCCTAGGAGGTCAACAAACTCCTCTATATATGTGGTCTGTCCTCTTGAATTCAGTGATTTCTTGCTCATGGATTGAATTTCACCATTAGAAGCAGAAAGCTGATATTTTTTTGGGTACACATTTTGCAGCAAATACTTCAAGCTGTAAATACCATTCATGAGGAACGTATTGTGCACTCTGATTTGAAGCCAGCTAATTTCCTACTTGTCAAAGGTTCTCTGAAGCTAATTGATTTTGGTATTGCCAAAGCCATTATGAGTGATACGACCAACATCCAGAGGGATTCACAGGTGATCTTTACTCATGGATGTTAATTTTTTTTTCCTTTAATTCTCTCAGAATTTCGCTAGAGGCAGGTTGCAGATACCAATCCAGTTTGTGTCTGAAATTTGACTCATGATTCATTGCTCACTGCATTTCCTTCTTTTTGTTTTATCATGGATGATCTCTATCTTAGACCTTAGTATTTTGGCAAAAGTTAGTGACAATTGACTTCATGTTTTGATGTTGCCAGCAAATGCATATATTTCATCCTTAATTACCTCCTTACATCATAACTACTTCCAAGGCCCCTCAAGTGCAAATCAGGGCAGATTTTTTCCAGCAATAATTTGGTATTAGATTTTGCTTTTGTTAGACAATCTGGTTATACTATCATTGTATAAATCTAGACTCCTGGTAAACTGCAAACCAATACTCAAAATGAACTTTCCATTGGTGGATATGAAAATGCTGGTATAATTAATTTTGCAGCAAACAAGTTTTTTAGAGTCAATGATCCTGCTATGTATGGCAGATGGTAAAATTCACCATTATAACATGATCTGATTTTTTTTAATCACTTTTTTTGGCTTTATTAATTGGAATATATTGCGGCAGGTTGGTACTCTGAGCTACATGTCTCCTGAAGCATTCATGTGCAATGAGAGTGACTCAAATGGAAATACTATAAAATGTGGCCGGCCATCAGATATTTGGTCCCTCGGCTGCATCCTTTATCAAATGGTATATGGGAGGACACCATTTTCAGAATACAAGACATTTTGGGCAAAGTTTAAAGTCATCACAGATCCTAACCATGAAATAATTTACGAGCCAGTTTCCAATCCATGGCTTCTTGATCTTATGAAGAAGTGTCTTGCTTGGGACCGAAATGAACGGTGGAGAATTCCTCAGCTACTTCAACATCCTTTCCTTGTTCCTCCCGTTGCACCTCAACCATCTTCCTCTCAAGATCAAAACTTTAAACTGCTTCAGGTTCTAGCCAAAGCTTGTAGCAGTGACGCGGAAGCTTCCGAGCTTTGTTGTCAGCTCGGTCTACTGATTAAGGATCCGGTCATGCCGATAACAGCCCAGTTATTGACATCACGAGATCAACAACGTAAGTTGCTTTGTGAAATGTCAAAGCTTTGCTTTGAACTCCGGAAACGTTTATCAAATCAGGGGGAAAATAGTTAGAGATTTGAAAGGGTGTAAATTACTGTGTTAAGAATGTTTCATCTAGGAAACGTTGTTTTCTTGCGGTAGAATATTTTCTGATCGTCCACAGCCTGTTTCGTCCTTTGTAATGCTGTCAGGCCGTTTTTTGCTGTGATTTCGGAGGGCAAGGAAAATGAGCCGTGCTATGCAATCCAAATCTTTTTAAAAAAATATTTGTATAGCATGTAAAGCAACATTTATTAATAAGTTTTTATAATTTATTAAAATGTGACCTTAAATGCGATGGCAAAATCGGGCTTAAATATCAGCCCCGAAATATTTTTGATTTCTTCTGTTTGACATGGGGCCTAGAATGTTGTTATTATATATATATTTGTATTTTTCTTTCCTGCCCCCATCACCGCACAACTGGTTTTATTACAATCACAGCCGCTCGATCACCGAATCTCGTACCACACCACATGACGCGGCAAGCATAATAAAATGAACGGCTACGAAGGCGTCTGTGGCTGTGACACTTATAAGAAATCGAGTGTAGTTTGCACCGCCCGAGTTACTCCAGCAGCCCCCTTTTCTTTGTGATCGGCTTTCATTAAACACTGCACCCAGCTCATGCCATTCACGAGTTGTCTGCGTTTAATCTATACACTAATCCCTCCGCCGTTTCACTCTTTACGAAGTGTCGTTTCTGCAAACACAAAACCGTCGCGTCTCTCGCTGTCGACAAGTTAGAATTTGATGTTCAGTTTTTTCTTTTTCTTTTTCGTGGAAAAGGAAATTAATTTCTTTTTTTTTTAATTTTTTTCAGCCATGGAAAGCAATTCTTCTTGTACGCTGGTGCTAGCCGGAAAATCATTAGCTGAGAATGAAATTGCTAATTCATTGAAGATTAATAACAGTCTTAAACTCCCTGATAATGCTGGAGTTTCGATATGTTTGCAATCAGAAACTGATAAGCCAATCAACGAAGAGTCTTTCGACATCGAACTGTTCATGAATTCTCTTTCTACTAATCAATTCGGCCGGCTTCTGATTTGGTCTCCGCGGCTGACGTCTACACATGATGTCATTTCTCAGTAAGAAACGCAATATTAGATTTTTATTGAATTTATTTTTTAAAAAAATTAATGCATTTGTATATTGGATATGCTTAGCAGTATCATTTTTTTTTTTTTTTTTGCTTTGATCAGTACTGAATTTTCTTTTACTTTTTGACAGCAATTTCTGCGAGCTTCCAGTTGGTGCAGTGTGCGTTGCTGATTTTCAGTCCAAAGGGCGAGGTATGCAAGGGAGGTTGTTTTTTAAGATATTCTTTTCAATAAATTACTGTGGTATAAGTAGCTGTAAGTAACGCATGATCTGGCTAACACGTGGCAATTGATGCTATGATTGACATTTCAATGAATTTTTTCTGTATAAAATGATTCGTAGTTGCATATGACTTTTAAGTATGCAGGTCGGTCCAAGAATGTGTGGGAGTCGTCAAAGGGCTGCCTTATGTTTTCCTTCACTTTACAAATGGAGGATGGACGAGTTGTGCCTTTGTTGCAATATGTGGTATCTCTTGCGGTCACAGAGGCGATAAAAGATATTTGTGATAGAAAAGTAAGTGTTGTTGCCCAAATGTTATTATGAACGGCTGAACTTGTATTTGTCTCGATTAGAGAAATAAATTCAAAACATGAAAAAGTTAAATAACCTCAACTTTGGAAAGAGCAAGAACATTGACGTATATAAAAGTAACCCATTTTTTTTTATTATGCTCGCAGGTTCTAAATGCTACTTAAAAAGATGATTTTTGTGTTGGCAAACATGGACTTGGGCATGACATCTTCTTTTTAAATACAACAGTTTTTCAAATACAAACAATTAGGATGCTACTAGTCATTGCACGGTTGATTGGAAAAATAAGTTGGTTTTGTTGTGCATAGACTGTGTGGGCATAGAGATTGGAGTAAAGTTGTAAAAGTCATTTCACATATAAGTATTTGGTCTCTAAACTACCATGCATGAAAGTCAGGCTTGGTACTTGCAACTGAATTGCATAATTGTTTATGTTTGGCCTCAGTTTGAGAATTTAATATAAGAATCAGATTTTGTAATACGAAAGAATGGGTTTATTTTTATTTTTTTAACCTTTGCCTACTTTGATCTTTCACGACACGTTCTTAGTCAATGTGTGAAAGTTTTGGCATTGATAAACTTGTTTTGAAATCTGGTATATTTCAGGGATTACCATGTCTTGATGTCAAAATAAAGTGGCCAAATGATCTGTACTTAAACGGCCTCAAAGTTGGAGGAATTTTGTGCACCTCAACATATAAATTGAAGAAGTTCAATGTCAGTGCAGGTAAATAGACTTATCTCTGGATGGTAATATGTATGCTTTTGGGTGATGATAAAGTAAATGTATATGTATTTGGCAGTCATAACTGGCTAAACTTTATCCTGCTTGAAGCCTTCTTCACAGGGCCTGCATAGTATTTTGGTTTCTGTACTCTAAAGTAAGTTCAATGTATTCGAATAATGATTAAAATTTATCTTACTTTGTTCATGCAGGTATAGGTTTGAATGTTAATAATGACAAACCAACAACATGTTTGAATGCAGTTCTGAGAAAATTGTCTGATTCTGATCAGCAATTTAGAAGGGAAGATGTTATTGCTGCCTTTTTTAATAAATTTGAGACCTTTTACGATATTTTCATAAATCAAGGTGAATCAATGCTTCAAATTGCAGTAATGTCATTTCTATTCTAAGAAATGGGATCCCATGATTAACAGATGAGTTCTTTGCTGCATGTCATGCAGGATTTCAAAGTCTCGAGGAGCTTTATTATAAGACTTGGCTACACTGGTGATATGCACATTTTGATAATTCTGTTCTGTGGTTTATTGACACATTAACATCTGTGCAACTTGTAGCTGTATTAATGTAACTTGATTGTAACATTTGCTTGTCCATATTTATGATCCTAATTTCCATCTTGGAACTTATTTCTCGTATTTCTGTAAACCAGAGAAATTATTGCAAGATGGTGTTTTTGATGACTGGTGGTCATATCAATGTCAGACCAATTTTTTTTTTTTTTTTGCTTTTATCCTTTTATGGTTGTCAAATTCATTGAAACCCACTAATAATTAGTTCTTATCCACTATGAAAGCAAAAAATGCTCATCTATTAGATTCTTTCTTTTTGAATTTATCCAAATGTTGAGCTCTCTCAAGCACTTGAACTGTTTGCTTTTTAAGTTAACCCCCTTGTGGCTCACATCTTTCAAGTCTTTCACCTGTTAATAGGGCGACAAAAAAATGAACTGTATACACTCAAATACACTCTAGTTGCATTCTCTCCTTTAAAGCATTTATTGTACTTTGTTCATCAAGTGCTAATTTGGTTTTGTGTGTGGTGCAGCGGACAGAGAGTTATTGTACAGGAGAAGAATGAGGACCAATTAGTGGAAAATGTGGTGACTATTCAGGTCTGATAACAGTAAATAGTCCCTGATAAGTTCTGCATTGTAAATTTGGTCATGCATGCATGCGCCAATGAAATTAAGTTTTTGCTTTCTTATTGTATGGACTTGACACAAAATCTTGAATCTGCTATTTAATTTAGACCAGGGCTTAATTGTTATATATTTCAGATATTTGTATGTTCAAGCTAATGTTTTTGCCAGAAAATAATTATTATAAAAGCCTCAATTGTATTTTGGTTTAAACAGGAAACTATGATCTTTTTCGGTTAGTCTCTTTGGACTAAAAGCCCCTTTCTTCAACCTCTCACCACTCAAAAGTAGTTGTTACCTACATTAACTCATAACTATCTGCTTTTAAAGACACTTGTCAATAAGTCGGCACCAATTTAAATGGATGATAGTACTGTTTTGCATGTCTATCATTTTCAATTCATTGTAGTATTCAAGCTGTATCGGTAATCCAATGTGACATTCGATTATTATTACATATTGCCCCAAATACGTGGAAATCCTTGATGTGGACTACCGACAAGTATACAGATTTCAAATGTTCTTCAGTGCAAACTTATGAGTCATTCCATTCACTCGGGTGCTAAATAAGTTGAGGTAGAATAACACTGCTGGTCTAGAACATAACATGTTTTTGACTCTTTGACTCTTCTTGTTTGCAGGGGTTGACATTGTCTGGATATTTGTTAGCTATTGGTGACGACAATCAAATGTGTGAGCTTCATCCTGATGGCAATAGGTAGAGTATACAAATAAGTCTTGCAGTGATTCCATTAGTTAATGAATGAAACACGGTAGACTGTGGTGCAATATTCAGTCAGTTGCAAGTTCTGCCTATTATCCAAAAAGAGAGAGGCAGAGAATATTTAAGTTCAACTAGGAGAGATAAGTAACTGGGCTATCTACGAACACTGAAAGGTGCTGAGTTGGTACTGTAGGTTTCTTGTCAGCTAAAAACATGCCCCCTCCCTGAAAAATTGTTGCGCTACTGGAGACCAAAGATCTTCCCAAAGAACAATTTCTCTCTTTCTTATGCCAAGATGTGATCAATTATGGATGCTGGAGTTGGGCTCTCACTTCACCTTTCAGGCCCACGGGCGCTTAAAATTTCTGAGGTGTTTATTGAAGTAAACCAATGGACACTCGATTGAAACATTGTCATTTTCTCAATTGCTCAGACTTCAATTCCATAGGCAACCTAAGAACTTTTTTTCAGTTATTACATAAATGAAAACCTAACCCCTCTCCAACCTGGTATGAGCAGGATTTGAGTCTCAAACCTCTTTTAGCATACCAGTAGGTCTTTTACTAGTTGAACTAACTAGCACCCACTAAAGTTGCATTCCCTGTTTCACAAAGAACCTCCAAAATTGTAATCACATGTGTTTACCTTTTTAGATCTCCCCAAAAACAAGTGATGATAGTCCTTGAAATTGCATTGCATTCTATATTTCAGTACCATGGGTGTGTAAGCCCAATACATCCTCGAAATATAGTTCTAGCTTTAAGGGACAATGATCATGTCATATATGCATAATATAGATATGAATTCAATATTCTCTGAATGCAAGTTACTCATAACATATTTCTCATGTGGCTACAGTTTTGACTTCTTCAAAGGACTGATCAGAAGAAAACTTCAATAAAGAAGATTCCTCAGTACCTTCCACCTGAGGAAAATTGTCATGATGCAACATGTGAAGAAGATGAACTGTATAAGTTTTTGTTATTTTGATATATGTCCCTTCAATAATTGATGTTTTGCCAGCTTCAAATGAGACCTTGGTCAAACTTGATCAATTCTTCAGTTAAATATATTCAGTTAATAATTTGGTCATCCTAGGCCAGCAATAATATGATTATCTGTCGTTATCTATTAATAATTCTAGATCTCTGTCTTATATTTTAGGCATAACGTACATGAGAAAATGGAAAACAGTGAAGGTTTAGTCACGGGCAAAAGCTGCAACTGCAAAAAGCTCACACCCATGTATAAATAGAAGTTGGTATTATTTCTTTCTTTTGCTCTGATTCTCATGTTCATTTCGGAGTTGTTAATGGCAGACCAAACACGTCAAATTGCCTACAGCTTTTTGTCTTTGCCTGGTGGAGTTGTATAATAATAATAATATAGGCAATGAAATTTTAGGGAGCAAAATGTAGCCATGTGTTAGTTTTAAATATGTCACAGTGAACCAGGATGGTATATGCTGCCACCTTCCTAAAATATGAAAATGAAAGAAGACACGGTCGACTTCAGGTAATTGTGTTTGGTTAAAGAGAAGAAAATCGCAAGTAGAATAGACACATTCTAAAGTAAAAGAAATAAAAAATTACGCAGGACAGGACGTCGTAATATCATCGCATCAATTTGTATGATTAGGAGTTTGTATTAAAACAGTTTTCTTTCTCATGGTTTTGTTGACCATTATGACATATGGATAATGCAAATGTTGTAAGGTCCAACAACTAATGAAGGCTTATATTTACATAATAATAGAAAATAATAATTTAAGATTGAAATATTGTGATTAACTGTTGTTACAGTGAGAGGATGAAAGTAATAAGTATTTTAACTTAGGTTTTAAAATTCAGAAGAGAAGAATTTTATTGAGTCTTGGAGGAGGAGGAGGAGTTGCCAATAATATCCTTAGAACAGGTAAAAAAAAATTGAAAATATTTTACTAAAATTTAAAATACTCTCGCAACAACTGAAGCTTAAAAGTCGGTATACCACAAGATCAAATCGGCCTTCAAAGCGGTTAAAAAAACTGCCTTGACAAATTGATTTACATGCCTAGCCTTATCTACTTTTGAGGGATTCGTCGCGTGATATTTATGATTACCCTTCCACTTTTCTTCTTTTCATATTTACACATCAATCAAAGGTTTATATTATATTTTTATTTTTTTTTAATCATTACAATAAATTTAAAATATGAGTTCCAAACAGTATATTTCATCTTTCTAATGCTGTCTGAAAATATATATATATATATATATATTATTCAATTAATTTTAAAAAATTTATTATTAATTGTCATATTAATCAAATATTTGATAATAAAATACATAATTAGTTATCATATAAATTATGGTCGATTTATTATTTAATTGACTGAACATTATTTTATTTTAAAGTATAAATTAAAATAATTATTTGAAATGCTTAATATTAATTTATAATTAATTGATTAATAAAAAGAAAATTATGTCAAAAAGTGACAATTGAACTGAGTGCCGCGTGAAAATCTTTCATTTAAACTGCAAGACAAGGCACGGCGGGCCGGGCCCATCTGGGAATGCACCTTAATATCAACCGTCATGATCTTCAGTACGGATAAATAAAACTCTTACACTTCTCTGAGTATTTGCCGACAAGTCGTACAAATGTGATCAATTAAAGGCAGCTTCTATGTACTGTTCAGGAGGACAATTTGGTACCTTTACTATCATCAACTACGTGTTATACACGTCAGCTTCCGCAAACTTTGACTGAACTTGTGGTCAAACAAATATCATCATCGTCTTAGAAACGACTTCTCAATTTATCACCCGTGCTCTGGTCCTCGTTAACAATCAGTGTACTGTTCTCTGCTTCTCTCCCCTTCCCTATTTGTCTTTTTATGGATATTACTAACGGATGCCTCCCTTTTTTTTTAATAAAAAATAGTTAAAGGATATATTTTAGTTATGAAATATTTCTGTTCTGAAATTTAATAAAATTATATATAATTATAATTTTTTTAAAATTAATAGATAATATTTTTAATAATAATATTCGTTATTTTTTACTGTTAGTTGATTAATTAAAATAATTTTACATGTATAAAATTTTTTATATTAGTGATATTTTTTACATATTTCTACTAAGATTTATAAAATTAATAAAAATTATCTTTAAAAGTTATTTTTTTAAATTTTAATATCTAATTTAATTTACTTTAATTAGCGTATATAAAGATAAAAATTTCTTATCAAATTTAATTTAATTTTAGCTATCAATAATATTAAAAACTAAGATAATTATTTATATTTAGCTCCTTAAAAATCTAACATTTTAATTTTATGCAATAGATTCAATTATGTAATAAATTAGCACTTAATTTATTTTATTTATTTTATTTATTAAATTAAATTAAATATTAGAATATAAAAAATAACTTTTAAAATATTTTTC